>QNGE01008621.1:0-15971 GCA_008508345.1 Paragonimus westermani | reverse complement strand
GACTTGCGGTAAACACCTCTGGAAAGTGACCCATCCTCGCGTATTTTCAAAAGAACGTCAAGGAATGATATACTCTTATTTTGTTTACTCTTTCGCCGGTTCCTGTGAAGCAGGTCACTTCGGTCGAATGTCAAGGCATATCTCGAAATAAGTCCGGGAATACCAACCATAGTGACTGAGGCATAGGGAAGCATGATCGGTCAACAGCACTGCCCTCGTTTATCTCAGTGAAAATAAGCACCAGGTCAAAACTGTTTAGGCCTTTGAAGTGGTCTATCGTTTGCCAGGAAATCCACCAGAGGTCGTCTGAAGGAAAATACTTTGTACTGCCGAGGCTATCAAAATCAGGATGCTGGACTCGGTGTCATGTCATCAAAAGTGATTTGTTCAAACGCTGTGTTTACCATGGTCATAAATCCACTGGAACGATGACCAGCCTGCGCGGTTAAACCAATGGACAAGCGTGGCATGGTGGACAAGTCATGCCATTGCGGAATGACTGACCAGTCCTAGCCCGATCGATAACTTGATCTAACTCCGTAAACATCTCATGCAATTTTACCTACCTGAAGGTGAATCATCGAAAATATACGTTCGCCCGCGTCTTTGTTCTCATTATGGTAATGGGCATATGTGAAACGCCGAGTGGAACAACCACAAACAGTAGGAATGCAAGAAGACCATTGTATGTAGCACATTTCCATCTCGGGTAGCGTTTATAGCCGGCAATTCCAGTGATCTCGAGAACCTCAGTCAGGCTGACGAAAACTGCGTGTTTTATCCAATGAAGCAGTCAGGACCATCGTATTCTGTGACCATTTTGTTGTTTGACCATCCTACGGTTTTACCGAATTGTTGGTGGTTTTTGCAAATGAAATCGGGCTCGGTAAACGTCCAGCTGCACTATAGATTAACTGACCCAGCCACATCAGACCGCATAACCTAATTAGAGACCGATCGATCGCGTATCCCGAAGACTCCGAAATATGCGTTGACGAACGGCTGCATTTTGATGGTGCGGAAAGCACATGCCTACAAAAAAGGATGGACAAGATAATGTCGTCTACACTCTCCACTTCAGTCATCTTATTGTCTGGTGAAAGCTTAACACCAAGCTCACTGAATTCCTTGAGCGTACCCCAGAAAATGTCAGTCATTCCAAAGTTAGGTGGGGAAGGCGAAACCGATCATTGTGAAATCCAGTGATAGCTACAAACACCCAGGACAGCTGTCCCTAAACTCTCACTGTGCTTGCGAAGTGAACGTATAATAATCCTAAGGGATTCGAGTAATTCTCGGGAACCCCGTTTCAAAGCTGCTCGTTTCATAAAAATTTACGAAAGAGCGTCGGTCACCTGTAACAGTGCCGGTACTACAAGATCCATCTCACGGTAACATTTGGTCACGGAACACCCGACCGAATCAGAATCCTCTTTGCAGTTCACAGATCTGAATTCCGTTGGGTTTAGTGAACCGGCATAGTATAAGGCCAGTGATTAAGGTGAATGGAACAAATACTGGTTTGGTCTCTTTGTGAATGTCGAAAGTCGTCAGGCCCTCTCAGTGTTGAACTGAAAAACCGTTGAGAGGTATAAGTTATGAGTTACCTCTGAAGAAGAGTGTCGCTTACGGTGCCACTGAAGAGAGGAGGAGGAAGATATTGTCGAAGAGTCTTGTTAGGCTTCAATATGAGCTCTAAAGCTATCCTTCTGACAGAGGACCGTCTCGAACAGGGTTTACCGACAACGAGTCTCCTCCAACCGGAGTGTAAGTAATTAGAAGTGTTCACCTGAAAACAAATCTGCGATATGCTTAATTCTGTCTAACGGTTAACAACCGACTGTTTTCAACATTACAACAAACATCCGCAGAACAGAAGTGGTGGTTTGGGGGCTTGGACAGACAGATAATTAAAGGATGATCGTCAAGGAACGGCAACGGCAGAAGAAAATGGATTTAAAAAAACGCTAACTGTAGGATGCGTCTCCAGTTGCATCGTGGGTTTTGTTGTTGGGACTAGCGGAACAAGCTTGTCCACCCGTAAGGAAGCGTCTGAAGGTTTTTGTTTGCTTCTAGCTATTTTGGAACGTTTTGATCCTCCTTCTGCCCACACTGCACACATTGGTATAGACAGTAATGCATATATTGTATGGTTGTGATCGTGGTGGCCAATAACTTTCTGTTTCAATACCTTACACACAGTTTTGAAGCTTCATACGTTCCGCATAAGACAATTTTTGGAGGTTTCCTTGTCATCATCTAGAAATTAGAGTTCTGAGTAAACTGTCTTCCTGTGTACAACAAACATTTGCATTTTGTGGGAAACAGCTGTGCTGTAAGTTCTAACAGAATGAAGAGAGTATTCAACAGTCTCGGAATTTTCCAAACGTATGTCTAAGTCTACAGACAGACTGTCCTCTGTGATTATATCGTGTATTACCTAAAATAATGTTTTTTTTTGGTATATATTACATGGCACAGGATAGTAGCTTGTGAGGTGTATACAACTGGCAGAAATCTTGTATAGAAATCTTCTTGGACTACCACGTGGTATATGAATAGCTTAAATATACAGGTACTGATGAATTTTAACGGCATCATTTAAGTTGGCCCATAAACCGGTAGAGTAAAAAAAACGTAAATATAGTTCTGAAAATTGATGATCGGTGCAGTCCAAAGGGAATACCTGACTCCTAATCACTCCAAGCTAAAAATATAGGGTGTGGCAAAGAACACGCGGCGACTTAAAGCCGACTGTGCATTCTAAGCTGATGCTAGATTGTTATCAATATTTTTCGCAACCTTCGGGGAACCAAACAACGTTTAGTAGGCTGGCAAGTGTGACTGGATCCCAGCTGAATATGAACCGACTTTATAGGGTTTCAGATTTGTCTAGAAGTGGTTAATTTGGTCCTTTAGTGGTTGTTGGTTATAACTCAAATCCAGTCTGACATGATAACGGTTGGGACTATTAGTAAATCAGCTGGAGGTGTCCCATGTGTGAACATCACCTACAGCAGATATATACTGCCCCTTCTCAAACATTTGCTAGAAATAAGCATAAGTACTTTGGATTGTCTCCCGTTGAACAGCTTTCTGTAGTGTAGCGTAGCTTGCCTGAGATTGGACGCAGCGTCCGTCTGACTCTGACACTAAGATGTATCGGTCGTTGCGGAATCGCTTGATGAACTCAAGTAGGCCTCGAAATTAACCCTAAACTCCTTGGACCTGCCGGATCACGTTGTTTACTGACCGCCAGACTGTCCGTCGCGGTACTGGAGCCATGACCTGTATCACTCTTTTTGTGTCAGCCAGATTCTGTTTATTTGAAACGTCGTAATAATTATGATGTTTATCAAACAGGCAGTTGTATAGTCTGTATTTTCATTATACCCACACTCCTCCCAACTGTTGTCGTTGCAGGCGCAAACTATATAGACTAGTACGACTAGTACGGCTCTATTCCTGTCCTAGAGTTGACGTAACTACGTGAAACTAATCGGTCGATGATTTACAGGTGGTTCTTTTAGATGCGTCCTTTCACATTTCGAGGCCGACTTAGTGCCAAAAATGACAATATGGTGAATCAGTCGGACATGCAGTGAGCATAATTCCGTTGCTAACTTACACTATTGCAGCGAACAGATGTTCAGTGAAGCACGATCTCTGCTGTTCAACTCGTCCGTTCTCACGCCACACACGCGCTGACATTTATGAACGGGAAATCAGGACCATAACACACCACCGGATTCAACTTACACGTCATGCGCACTTCCATCTGGTTTTTACCTGTAACGGACTTCGGTTTTTCGCCTTTTTCGTCCTCTATTTTTCTTTCTAGTTCTCTTTCTGCCATTCCTCACCAGTCCGATTCTCTTGAGCGATGGCTCGTCCGGTTGTTCATGTTGTCCGTAATCCACTCACTATGAGCAACGGATATATCCTACAGCCATGTTAAGATATTCTACCGCGTTTTGAAATCGTCGCGCCTCCAATTTGGTCGTTTATTGCATTTTGCCTACCACGTTTCGTCTGTTGGTCCGACTCCGTTGAGCGGTGGCTCCTACGGTTAACCTCGATGTTCACCATCTGCTCACCGTGGGCTTTCGAGAATATCTCCCCGCGCCGTTGAGGTGTTGGTCCGAGTATTGGAATACTCACACCTCTGATTTGGTGATCCACCATGCTGCAAGTATTCCATTTCACCAAATCAGTAACAGTGCTACAATGATCTACACATTCAGTTACTTTGATCACTCGCGTGTNTAACAGTGCTACAATGATCTACACATTCAGTTACTTTGATCACTCGCGTGTCACGTCTTATGAAAATCCGGTTGACTTTAATAAAAACAGTACCCATTCTTCGGAAGCACCTGCGTTAAGTTCTACAACCACTCCACTAAAAGAATAGAAAAGAACAGACTGCAGGACAAATTTTAGGAACATAGTGAAGATCACTGAGATCATGCAAGTCACATGCGACCTGATCATGCAACTATCAACAGAAGTCAACATTTGTCTTAGTCACGTACGGATATAATTTAACACTTAGTCTCTGGGACGTCGACGTTTGGTACCGCGCTGAACAAGTAGACTAAGTGGTTTCAAACTAAACTTGTCAGTTCTCAGGATACACTGTCTGAATAACTTTCCCGGACTTTCTCGTTGTTGTAGACGCTGCATCCTACTGACGCGCTTGAAAATTGTTAACAAGTTTGGAATACTAATTTCTCTGTATCCGGTTCAGCAGGACGGTAAGAAGACATATACTCTGATATACAAGTATTTCTATTCTTTCCGGTTGACTACATGAAGCATTCATATATGTAGGTTTAGAGCATGATGACAAAACCAGGAAACGAGCGAACAATCTATCGAATTGGATAAAATGAGACACAGCGAGCGGTTTTATTTTAATTTTCAAGATAAATCTTTGGTATCTCCTTTTGATTAGTTCTGTCTGATAACAGAGCACTCATACGGGTAAACCTGGTAACTCACCTACACTTTCATCTTCTGTGCACCCGATGCACAACGAACACTTCTACAGCAGAGAACTTTTTCAAAATAAACCGAGACTCTCAAGTCCGTCCATGGTGAACTAATAAACTGCAGCTGCAGCCATTAAAAGTCCGACTCATGTATGATCAAGACATAGGTTTCGTCCGGAATTGGATGGGAGTGGTTTGCATGTAGATGTTGTCAGGCAGTCCAAGTAGCTGATGAAGGTGTCCATTTTGAAAGGACTGAATTTAAGTGACAATCACAGTTTGTGTACTATCCAGCAGCAGTTAGAAGATTAACGTTAAGCTCCTGCTATTATCAAGTCAGCTAAACCAATGATTCTATAGTTTAAATGTCTAGAATATCGTAGTGTAGGTCGTCTAACATATGAATTCATAGGGACGGAGGCCCCACTGCTCAGTACCAAAAACGCTATATTCTGCTGTCTTGTCCTGAAATTATTCCACATCCATCATAGAAACACGCTTCACGCTAGGCCCATTGAAAAACTATCAGTTCGAACAAACGCCTCAATACGAGTCGAAGATGACTACGGCCGATCAGTGTCAACAACGCGAGCATACTGGCATGTCTGCGAGTGACCAACGAGGATAGCACGTTACCTTGGCATCCGATTTTTTTCTAACAAGCATCGGAGTAAAAGAAGTTGTGTAAGTGCATCACGCGTTAAAACAAGCCAGCTACAAGCGGAGACAAGCCGATCAATGAGAAAATGAACGCGTCGGCACCGATTGTAATTCTTCGTCTTACGGAAGCATCTTGTTTATAAAATAACCACTAGAAACCCAATAAACTGATATTTTCTTTGTATTTGATTCCGTTCCTGGAGATATCGACTTTCTGTCAGTTATGATCCTCGCGGCTCAAACAGTCGGATGGAATGACCGTGATTCCGAGTACCTCGAGTCAGTTAGGCACCGTTCACTGTAACCGGAGGAAACAAAATAAACTCTGAACCATTTAATTTTTTAGACTTTTGCTACTTTGAAAGGAACGCAGTACGTGAAATCCGGTTTTGTAGTTTAATGTGGAGCAGTAGAAAAAAAATCTGTGTAAACAAACACTGAATAGTTACATTATGTCAGCGCAAGACGTCGATAAGGATTGTTGGGGAACACATATAACATCAAATGTTTCCTGATCAGTCACGACAATGAACTAACTAACGGGCATTTATTTCGGACAGTCTTGTAGTCATCTCGGCTGGAAGGACTACCCTTCAAGTGTTAGTCTAGATGTAAGATGTAAGATTAGAATGCTTGAAAATGCAGCTAAAGTGTTCATTCTGTTCTAACGTTGTGCCAATAGCAGTGGACTAACTCGATGAGTTGGGTAATTTCGTGAAGAAAGAGTGTGGCATGTTTACGGTGAAACTCCATCGGTACCCTTTCTCATAAAACAGAATACCAAACTAAGAATCGTGATCGTTTTAGCAAGAGTTCGAATGAAATAGCGTTGGAGTAACCTTATAACTGATGGAAGCTCATACTGGAACCTTTGTCAGTGGCAACATAGAAAAATTGCTAAAACGATTCGACTCCAGCAGAAAACTATTTTCACATAACGAACACCGGAAAGACGGGAATGTGTATAATGTACACTCACACGGGTTGCTAACAACAGTGGGTATGTACAATCGTTCAAGCACCTTGGATGTCTATTATGAACAAACAGTGTGAGAGAGTAAATCAAGCGGCATCATCTTTCAGATTGGAAGGATTGGAATTTAGTCCCAAAATATGTCAGGCGAGTCCCGAAGCCATTTCGTTTACTGATCACACTGAGTTTACTAGAATGATGTGAAAGAGGTATACTTGAATCAGCACTTTAAAATCAATTTTCTTTAGATGTATAGAGTCAGGAGACTGAGGAAGAACATCGATTCACTTACCAGTGATTCAAGCGCTTCGTACTTGTTCAAAATATGCAGCAACCGTCACACTTGAGTAGCGTAATAATGAGGGGGACCCGAACTAAAGATCAGCTCGTTTTTGTCAGACTACTCACCTAGAGAGGCCCTCTTTGGTTAGCGTGGTCAGAACGGAATAGTATGCCTCTCATTAAGACGAGGTTCGTAAACGTAGTCGTTGTGTTCGGAATACATCGGCGAACAAGTTAATGAGTTTGGATTACACTGAGTCAGTAGCTAATGAGAATGAAATTGTCAGAAACTTTCTAAAACACAAACTCAACATTATTTCATTTAAGCGCATATCACAGTTTACACCACTGGTATGTAAACTTTTTTAGGCAACACTTTAACCTGACGTTTGATAACCGATCTTATCAATATCACATGTTTGAAATAATCAATTGTTCTTTGTCCGAGAAAAGTTGCTTTTCTACGCTTTTTATACTCCGTCGGGTTGAGTGTATTTGCCTTTCTGATCTGTTCTGCCTACACATTAGCTATCGCGTTTCGTTCCAGAACAGGCTAGAAAAAAACAAACTTTGATTTTCCAATTGCTATGGCGATATCTGGCTTATGTGCTTTTTAACCACTGACGCTTGTTTAATTTTTGCAGGTTTCGCGTGCAACGATGAAACGGGCGAATTTAAAGAACTGTTCAAAATAAGATGCTTACCGCTCTCATGTAGTACAGAATCAAAGCGAAATTGTTCTTTCGTTTAGGTAATGTAAGGTTATGTATTCCAAAAGTAGATCAGACTGAACAGCTGGCGCTTTCTGGCATCAACATAAAAGTCAGTAACCTAAGAGAACGTGAAGACAGGAAATGTTCTTATCACCTTCTTCGAGGATCAAAGATGTGACTGGAAGAGGTGGTGAGATTTTACATCCCTTGAGCTATCCGTATTCTCATTAAATTGCGACGACTCATGGCTGTTCATTCTCAGTACCTTTGGTTTTATTATAGAATGACGACTTCTTTTCCTAGACGATTTTGAAAAATGTCAAATTTGTAGCTATCTGTCATAGGTTTTTTCGTAAATCTATCATCGCAAAAACCTGGTTCATATTTGAACACGCACGCAGCAGGTTCTAACACTGGTGACTGATCACACGTTTTAACATATTCGCAGACTTATATCACCAGCTTAATAGTCTGCTGCCTCACAAGTGGCGAAGGCAAACTGCATCACACGTTGGTCGTTCCAGTCAGAGGAGACCTTGAAAAAATGCATGTGATAGACTTGAGACCGTACACCATTTTGATGTGTTTGTCAGCAAAGCACGCTGTATGTAAAAATGTAGTTACGGGAAGATTTGATAAATGAGATTGGATTAGAATGCCTTGTGGACTTAAAAAACCCAGACTCAAGTGCTCAGACATCTGAGATGACCAGGTAAGTTAGTTAAAATCACTACCCACAGTGGTGAATGGCATACATAGCAACCTACTGCGTCGTTCACACTGGGTAGGTGAACATTGAGCCAGTTAGTACCATTTGTCTGTAATCGAACACACACGGAAGATACAGTTATGTTAAATGTGAACTGAAACAAGGTTTGTTGCTGTTTCAGCAATACTGCTGAGGTTTATGAGAGCTGCATGCGTGTACTTGGACAGGCAATGGTGACTATCTGTGATTGAAGCAATCAACTCATGCGTGTGCACTGCTACCTTTATAAATTCATGCACGCTACACGAGTGGCCTGCTGTTACTGTTGTTCCCTGCCTAAATTTGGTGATAACTGATGTGGGTGATCTTCATTACGGACATTGAATTCGATCGAGTTGAACGCCGTGCTCGGGGGTTGGAGTGAAACTTCGTAAAGAGTGGTGACAACAGGGTTGCCAGATTGTACTTGAATGAATTGCTAGTCATTGTTTTGAGCTGATCCCTTCAAGCAAGGATTAGTCACAAACTTACGTGACAACGTTCTTAGTACATAACGTTGGGCTACCTTTGCATTCTCTATTCTACAAACTAGGCAGAACGCTACGTGTCCTCTGCAAACCAAACCATCCAATAGCGAATGGTCTTGGATCATCAGTGTACTCAACTGCCAAGGTAATCAGCATGCACGTAGGAAGCATGAGATGATTAACCGAGTGCTAGCTGAAGTTTAATGACCATGATCGTTCTTCTGGAAATGGTTGCCCACGGAAGACGTCTAGCAGACAACGGACTATCCTTGAGAATGGCGTGTGAACCCGGGGTCTTACAAGCTACGTCAGTACTCGATCTTCATACAAACACTGAGGATGAGTTGAACCATAATAATTTGAGATTGATACGTTGTAAGTTTTTACTCCTGTTATGCATTTCCAATTAACTAAGGAGTTGAGCAACCTTGATGTTATCTATGGTACAGTGATCAGCGAAATTAAACATTTTGGACAGGCCAGTTCACCTGGATCACCATTTAAGTTGACAAACCTGTAGACATCTTGCATAAATAGTTGAAGCAAAATACCCGCGTTCGTGGCTAAGGTTTTAGTTGAATGGGTACTAAGACGATGTGATTGCGCTGCGTAGTGGAGACACAAGACATCAGCTGTGAACTCAACCAGCGGGTCCACACCAAGTGGAGTTGGGTAGTCGTCTGTATTGTCTAAAATATGAAAGCGAGAATAAAAGGGGGCTTCAGGATAGGAGCTAGTCTTGGTGAAACATTCAGTATGCTTACTGGACTCGTCTCACAGTCCTGGTGAACAACTTTTGTGGTGTCCTATTTTTCGGATACTGCGATTTGTCTCTAAACTACTTTTGTTGTTCTGTAAAATTCGCCTGAACAGTCCCTTGCTGAAGTTTTTCCCAATTCATCTTGTCATTGTGTACGAACGGCCTGCCGTTCAACAATTACCTTAGCATAGCCAATTGCTTCTTAAAACCACAGTGTCAAAAGTGAGGTTCACCTGGCGTCCTGGTTACAACACCGCGGCGCTTACACTTGAAGAGAACACTGATCACAGTCGCAGTCACGTGAAGCCAAGCGGCAGAACCATTTGTCCAAAAACTGGAACTTGCCGCGCCGATCGATTTGCCTTCACTAGAGCGCGACGTGGGGACCTGAATGAGTCACTGCACCATGACAACATCATAACTGCGATGCAACCAAGTTTTTGTCTGTCTGATTTGTGAGTAGAGCACCTTCGCGCTGGTAGCCAAAGTTCTGGATTGCTACATCGCTTCGCTTAAAGTTGCTGTAGAATTGAACAGATATCAACCAAACCAGTTAAACATCACGGAAATTTTGCGACTTAGATCAGCGAAAGTAGTCAATAAAGCTCTACTTCCGTTTGGCCAGTCCCGATACACAAGACTAAATCTCGAAAAATTCAGAACTCCATGACGAAACGAGCTGGGTCGAAACGCCTGGCTGATAGTGCAGTTCCATTGCCGTGGCTACTTCAGTTAACCTGCGTTTATACACGTGCGTTCATACTCGTATTCAATGCAACAGCATCGCACTCGCGTGTTGACCATAATTGGGCGACTAGTCCCTTGCAAGAAGTATTGTTGACAGTGTCGGTAGGAATATAAAGTACGATATGCTGTGTAAATATGGATCTTGTGGAGTCTGTGAAGGATGGAGAGGCCCGCCTTTTAGCGCTGTTTCGACTTCAGTGGTCGAAACCATATCCGCTGCGGCTTAGTTAGTGGAAGCTACCAAAGGTCGCCTGATATCAGCCGATTCATTTCACAAACCGTTAATCTCAATTCCAGTTTCCGAAACGCATCGTATACCGATTTTCATTACTCACATTATCCGAGCCACTGGTGCATGGCGGTTTGTCCTGCACAAAGTGTGAACGTTAAAGTGGTTGAGGTTTGTTAATTCTTTAGTTGTAGATGAACTCTTGCGTCCAGTTGGTCTGGAAACTGGGTCATGGTGACCGGAGCTCGTAACTCCACTTTTAGGATCAAGGTACGAAGTGGTGCAGGGTATGGGTGGAGAGAGGGCCAGGTTGGAAGGAACGACGTGGGTGAGTTAAACAATTGGTCACTTAAACTGAGATGATGAGCGTGGGCTACTTGATGCTGGCATACACAAGAACCATGTCATGCAAAAGTTGTTCATGCATTTCGAAAACAGCGGCCGTAATTAATTCAACATAACACAGGAACAAACAACGGGGACTTCGTAACCTGTGGACTGTTCAGCATGCTGATGATTTCATGTTCGAGCCATATATGTGCCATAGGAAATGTTACTACTGAAAGATAATCGTGTGCATCACGCCAGTGGTTCTAGTTTGGATGCGTTTAGCACGGTTAGCACGACTGATGAGTGTAAACCCAGCAATTTTGTGCGTTTACGAAAATCTTTTGCTTTTCGTAACTAAAATCATCCAGGGATTTTTTGTTACGGGGAATGTAATGGATTCAGGATGCCCATGAATGTGCCGAACGCACTTACCAGTTTTTTTGCGCGTGAATATATTAAAAAGCTTCACTCAGTCGACTTTCTGGAGTGCATGTCCATCTAAGCACTTTTGTCTGGTTACATGAAAGTTCGGCATTGCAATGTGATTGAACTGGAGCAGTTTCTTGGTTGGACAAAGTTCAGTCAGTCGGTGTTCGCACACAAACCGCTGTGGACTGGAATATCGTCAAATTGACACAAGCCCATCGTGAACGGGGATCAGTTGGCGTTGGATGCTTATCTGCTTTAGACAACCGAGTTGTTTGGTCCGATGTAGTGGAAAAACACAGCAACGAACTAGCCAATCAAAACATGAGAACCTCTGTCGCTTAATAGCAATCTCAAATATTGCAGTCGCTCTATGAAAATGGTGCTCTTTTTCAATAAACTGAGATTGCTTAGTGCCACGCAAACTTCCGTTCTGAGTTTTATTGACTGAGGGGGATCTTAAGCAGAAGGAGTAACACTAATCCAGTTGTGACTTGTTTTACACCTCGAAATAAGGGTTGGAGCTAGCCACGGTCGTAAGGGATTGGAAAAGTGTTATGATGCTTCTTGAGCTCACTATAAAACTAGTAGTTCATGATCAGTCCAACCCCCGTTTAGACTGATCAGACAGACATAGTCTGAATGGTGGTCGAACTGGAAATCCCTACCGACACAAGCCAAAACCATTAACGTTAAGGACACAACCGGCTCAACCCTCATTTAGACTATCTCTGTTCGATCAGTCTAAATGAGGATGAAAGTGATGGTGGAGTGTCGGTTTGAGAGTGACTATCAAGAAGTAGCACAACACAGACTTATTTGCGTGTAAGAGAGACTTCTAAGGCTTTCGCCACCAGCTGCAGAACTGACGACTGTCGAACAGCCGGACCCCTTTGATCACGTATATTGCCAGCAGAAAATACTCCTTATCACTGAAAGTGGTTACTACCGGCGTAACTAGTTTGGATTCAGACAGATGACCATTTCAACCAGAATATAATCTTTATGAAGGTAGACTCTCCACATCCACTATTTCGCATTAAGACAGTTCGAAGAGAATGAAAAGTCAATTCATCCTGATAGAGGCCCTTATTGCCATCGGTCATTCAAGCACAGTTGTTTCTAGGACATGCTCTGTGGATCATAGCTTCAATGGCCTGCTATAGGAACATTCACGCTGAATGACAAGTTGTGGTGGTAGTCCCTGGACATATTTCGGACGGATAACCACTGACGTAGACTTACTGTAAACCTGATACCTTACCGACCACACCAAGACGATGAGCATCTCTGAATCGCAACGCAAAAATGGGCAAAAAAGAAGAAGCCGATTTGCATAACCGACAAGCAGCTGCCGGCCTAAGAACTTGCGTTACATAATCCAAGATAACAGCGGAGTAAACCAATCCTTGTTATAATTTCCCGCAAATTTCTACCTGTGACCAGTGTATTAGTCGGCTGATCTAGTCGTGTTCTGACTCGACAGACTGGACGGTGAACAGACACTCAGGTGTTCCATGCAATGAATGATCTGCGAGGAAGTGTGTACAGGTCGAACGTAAACTAAATGTGGTGTTGTCCCAACGTATTTATCGTACGGCTCGTGTTATGTGCTCAGCTAGGCACACGTACTTCACAAGAATACATAGGACGTCATCGAAAAGTTCTACCAGTCTCAACCAAATTGGGTTCATTTCGTGGCAAGCGCTTGTGGTCATCTTTCGGTCGAGTACCGTTGCTCCATAAGTTCCAAATTTTTAGGTTTGGTTATCTTGACTCCCATTTCTGTCACAGATTAGTAACTCTACACCTCATTAACATGTTTTCCTGTTGTGCTGATAAAACCTTATGGGGACTTTTGTTTCCTCCCATAACACTTGCAACATCAGCAGTAAACTTAACTCAGTCTATCAGCTATCATGTGCAATTAGCTCCGAGGTTATGATATTGTCTGAAACCCAACTTATCGCTAACATGGACCTTATTCAAAATCAGTACCTCAAGTGTTCGCTTTGAATATAATCCATGACTAAAAAGTATAAAACTGAAAGCCAGAAAAATAAGATTTGACGAGATAGCCACTCGATAAATGAGTTGACAGACTAGACGGTCTGGAGTTGGAAAAGAAGATCAAAATCAGACAAAATTAGTGTGGTGAGAATGGATGTGTGTGTAAAGTAGACTTAATGGCATAACCAAAATAATAATTCAATAAAGATAACAGACATGAAGATGTGTTAATCCAAGAGTAGAGCATCCGTTTTGGAATCAGATGAAACAACTTCATTAAAAGTTTCTGGTGGGTTCGTTGAAGATACCAGTTCAAGACAACTCGTAGACACAACAGTAATCGATGTAGTTCTATGCGGTTGGATCAATTTAACCGAAGATGTCACTAGTGTAGTGAGGATAGACGGTCGCACCATACTACTCACACCACTATTCAGTGGCCGCAAGGATCGAAATGATCGCGGGATAAGTACGGGAGACATATGGGGAGGATCGTTGGAAGGCAGAATGAAATTTAATAACTTTCGCCACATGACGGAACTGAGACATGGTGTCCAAAGTGACTGGAGCATCCTGAGAAGAGTGCGATGTGCAGTTGAGTGTTTTTGTTCCTAGTCCCGTTGAGAGGCTTAAGTAGTGTGCTGGGTTCTCCAATAAAACAACCTTTGTGTCGTCCGTCTTCTGGATTCACAACACTAATCCCAATACGAATGACAGGTTTGTACTCACACCAGTGCCCCCGCTGTTCTCCAAAACATTAGAGCTTGGTCGCACTACCAACATTGCCAACCACATATCGTAGGAGGAGTGACAACGGTAAATATCTCAAAGAAACGTCACCTGAATTGTTAACCTATCAAGATTGTACAAGCCACACCAGTATGCTTACTTTATCCTCGCAGTGTATACATGCTTGTTTTATTAAGCATATCTTGTTAATTGGCTGAAATGTTATAAATTGTCCTGTTGCAGCCAGCGCAACTACTTACTAACACCGAATGATGAACGAAAGCGCTAGTCGGATGAAAAACTGTGAACCGTATAAACTATTTCGCACCAGGAAGAAAACTCAAGATGACACACTCCTGTCGGAGAAACGCTTCTACGAAGTATGAAAGTTTGTGCAGCAGTTGCATCCACTTAATAAGCAAACATTTTAAAGGAAACTCCATTTGAACCTTTAAATGATTTTAGACCCATCAGAAAGAAACAATCTGATAATCTCCGCACTCCAGTCTCTCAGGTCAAAATCCTGTTCACGTCAGACTCAGTGACCTAGTGTAGGATTTGGTCAACAGTCAAATCGTTACTTTCACCTTGCCAAAACAACGTTTAATAACTGATCCCCGGAACATGTGAGTGACCTTGTCCAGTCATACTATCTTGTAACTGTCAGTACACGATAGCTATTACGTGAGTGCCTGGAATCACCAGGTCAGACGATGCAGCTGCAACATGTACCGAAGTCCATTTGAAGGGATATAGAGAGAAACAGACTCCACCAAATTAACTCTTGAGCTCCTTAAAGCTGTTACCATCTTACTACCATTGCGAACAGAAAACGACATTGTTCATACCGTTATTCGTTGGTTGGTCCTGAGTCTAAATGAAGCTGCAGTCGCAAGGATTTTCTGCTAGTCAAAGGTTCATGGATCCTGCCGGTCGTTATCTGATTCTAACCTGGAGTTAGAAAATTTGACAGAATCTCATTCAGCATGTAACTATGCTGTTAAATGACAGAAGGCATTGGAATATGCAGCTCCGATCACTTTCTGAATTTATATTTCACTGGCAACAGCATGTGGACGCTAGCATTGTTTATCTCGACGGGTATCCTTCATCTTCGATCAAGAAATACGCAGGCGTCACAACAAGCCACAAGTTGGAGTTACTTGTCAGTTCATTTTCTTTTAGAGAAAAAGTCATGATGAGGCCAAGGTACCCATTATGACCGTAAAATTACCTCGACAATTCCGGCAACTTAGCATTGTCTCACTCACTGTGTTGCACTCGCATATACTAGAATTTATGAAGGAAAATTCACCCTTTTCTAAAAGAAACGTCTTCAGGGAAGAAGAACTGTTGATCCTTTCGGAAAGTGTCTCTAGTTGGGAGAATACTGTGTGACTAGGATATCTTAAACAGTCTATCATGAATCAGTTCTGAGTACCAATATCAAATTTCGTAAGAAAATTGGTAGTGGCACTCTAATTGCGGCCGAGGACGTCAGCCAGTTTTCGTGTATGTACAGCACAATGATGGTATCTACAATCTCCCTAACGTTCGCCCTGTTTGCTTGGTTTTCCGCAGAAGATAATCACATATATGTACAACATAACATGACTACTATTTTAGTCGATAGTAGTTAGAGTTTCAATAGACTTTCATGTCTGATATTGTCTTACAATAACCACAAGCCCAGCGTTCAGTTCGGCGCAGCTAAGTTTCTAACTCCTTCATTCAGCCACCCTTTGTTATGTGCTGAAAAATCAGATAAATCAACCTGACTAGCAGAAGCCGTCGGTTACTGCTCTATGGTGTTTTACTAAGGAAAAAGTGTGTGCAGTCAGTTTTCTTTCTGTAATTTTTAGTGTTTATTTTTAGAACCAGT
>QNGE01008620.1:0-15981 GCA_008508345.1 Paragonimus westermani | reverse complement strand
AGACAACTCGGCCAAACAACGACAACATTCACGCCAATGAGCCCGATTAGTTGTAATCTCACCCAAGGTCTCTAGCCTTCGACTCTGTGAGTGGTGAGGTCCTTAGCCCTAAAGACGAACTCGTCCCACAGTAGTCGCTCCCTTGGTGAACGATGTTGTTTCTTTAAGACATATCGAAATCTGTCCATCTCACACCTTAAATCGGTCGGTCGCATTATAAGCAAACAATGTTCGATATGACAGATGACTAGGTCGCACCTACAGCACACGACCTGACCATTTTGGTCTGGGTAAACATACGAATTTAACATAAACTCGTCTGGTATTTACCATCAGATTTCAGCTTCCTAGCTTCTTCGTTGTTTGTCAGCGGGTTGGTTGCGTTTTCCACAATGGGTGTTACAAAACACAGTTGACAAGGTTTATTCGCCATTTTCCACTTGAACTTCCCGTGTGCAAGCTCCTGTTCAGCTTTTGCGGGAATGCACACCTCATCGCTGACATTTTATACGTTTTCCTGACTGCTACCTTCCACTATTATATCCAACCTGGACATCCGGACAGAGTGATTTCAAATGGTAGGTGCATTTTATGGATATATTTCATCGCTCTGAAATCATAACTTGGGAGTGTCACATCGCCTTACTTGTCGTACACACACGTGCATAAAATTATCGATCCTTAGCTAAAACACAACTTTTCATACCACATAGTACTGCACCTTGAACCTTCCTCGTCCGTCAGTACTTTGCTTATGGGATATAAGAAACTATCTACCCTACCAAATTATCGGTGCGACAGCGAACGTTGAAGGAAATCCGTGCTCAGTTTCCGAACCGAAACTACAGATTTTTTACTGTCTACGGGCGTGTTCTGTTGATCTGCCAACTGATCGGCGCTCTATTGGACAACCAGTGATGGGAATTTATGTCGACATTATCCACCATACTTCAAAGGCAACCCTGAGAACTTGATCAGAACTTGATTAGCCATCAGTCGTACGCTTGCAGCCACGCCCTATGATTGGTCAGTATACTCGTTAGTTTACTTTGCGTGACTTTTTCCAAAATCCGGTCATGCCACCGTTTTTATTTCGGGTCCTGATATTGTACTTGATAATTTCCTATCGAATGTTGACGACAGCCTGCTGAATGGCTATACCAGTATTAATGCAGCAGACTTCGGGTTCAGTACTGAGAAACGCTACTGCTACGTAATGAGTACTTAAGCTGACGTTGAGTGCCGACACATAACCGAACATCGTTATGATCAATCGGGATTTTTCGGAAGATGTTATCTAATTTGTTCACTTCATTCTGTCACGGAAATCCCAGGAATGTGTCATCTACGGTCGCTTACTCAAGTAGCGCGCTGGTTGTTCAATTGACTATTGGTTCAAGGTCAGGATAAGTAGACTGTTATCAGACTGGTTTCCTACGAATTCTACCTTGGAACCTCTGTTTTAATTTTTGGTAGAGTTCTTAATTTGTACTTTATAACCAATCGTCGACACAGCGGCGAGCAGACGATACAAGCCCTTATGGGTTGTGGTGTCTAAAAGGTGTGGAAACCATTAGAACTCTAAACCGGTTAACCACAGAGAAAATCTCATTTCAGCGTCAGCAACTGTTAATTGTACTGACTACCGATGATGCGCTAAACAATCCTTAAGCGAATGCAAACAAGATTTAGGGCATTGACTGACAAGTATTCTGATTATGTCTATAACTTATGCAGCCAAGTTTAGAAAGAAATAACTGACACTGCAGCCCTTAGAAAGGAATTGTGGAAATGTGCATCCTGAGGACGTTCTGACTGTGCTCAACTTCACGATCCGAACATACCTGGAAATAAATCCGTGGTCTTATCATTCTTGTCTTTAAAGAGATTGGTGCATATTGTAAGTACTCAGAGAGGGGAGATTCGAGGAGTTACGTGGCTCAGGAAACTCTCTATCTAGAGAGACTGGGCCAATTTTCGGTGAATTACAGACACCTTGCATGCGAATATACCACATCCCTGGTCATCTACCAACACATTTCCAGCTAACCGAAGAAACACGAGGGTCATTCACTCAAACCACGTTGTAAATTGGGCAGTTCACTTTGCAAAGAGAACCGTGTTTAAACTGTAACAAACTGCTGAACTTTGCATTCACTGTTGAATGTGCTGGCATCTTTAAAATTTTAGTCGGTCAGTAAGTATATGAGAAAAAACCTTCCTAGTCCAGTCACATGGACCACTTACCATGCACACCTGACCGAACTTCGCTTTTATATGTTTCACTGTTTTTCTGTTAATATGGTCGCAGGCCTGTCGATTTATTTGATTACCCTGTCATTCACTTTCAATCATTTCTGTTAGATCACTAAGCCATCCAACAAAAGTTTCCATGGCTAATACAGACACGGTGAGACACAAGTGAAAAGATTCCTCCCTCTGAAATAATCAGTATACCCATCAGTAGAGCAGTAACCAGTTGCACGTGCACGTGACTTTGTTGAATAACACTCAACCAACAAAGCAGACATTAAAAGATAAGGAGTGGAATTAAAAGTCGGCTGGCAATCTGTTCATCAGTCAAATAAACCGACAATGTACACCTAAGTCTCCAAGGTACCTACAGGAGTAGGTAGGTTCTTGATTTATCAACCACACATCCGTTGCGAATTATTGATCTGCCTGCTGTTAATTCAGACTGCAAGGTGAGACCTTAGCAGTGAGTTACACGAAAAGCTAGTTTTGAAGACGGATACATACTATCGGCAAACAACACGAACTGTTAGACTCCGCAGCAATTGCCAGTTGATAAGCTACAATTTTTGAGAGACATACTACCAAAGTGTAAGAGGCTATGTAACATTTGTTTTTTGTATCGTGCACCTGTAAAAAGAATGTTTGTTTGCAATTGCATACTGTAGGGGATGGTTTCAAACGAGAATTTCTGAACACATCGCATGTGAAAACAAAATTTCGTGATTGGATCGCACAACACAACCCTTACTCTCACATACAGTAACGTCCAGCTTTGACAGTTCAACGTATGAGGTGTACACATGTACTTATCTGGCATTCGCTAGCATATCAGATGCAGATTGATCGGCACCTCCTACAGTTTACATTGGAATGCGGCCTTATTCATTGCCCGGGAAAGTTTGTTTCACAGTAAACCATTCGAAATACCACAGTCGCTTTGATTACGTGGCACGCATTCAGAAAATGTTGTGCAACACATCAGACGTTTTGTTTGGGGCCAACTTCTTCCAAGTAAAGGTCAGCCATTCACCTTGGTAAGAATAACAACTGAACTAACATAGCGGTCTTGTCTGATTGTTAGCCACAAAAATGTTTTGTAGTGGAAGGCGCTGTGCGCTGGAATGGTGCATCCTGTGTTTTTTTACACGAAATATTGATGTTAGATTTGAAACCTGTGTAACAGTAACGTAATGTAAGTTGTCGACTAAGCTTGCTGACTATACGTTTCTACTTGGTAAAAATCTTTATCGAGGAGTTATTCACTAATTTTAAGGGGTGGCAATTTTATTGCATATTAAGTCGAATGGACGACCTGATCGTCACCAACTATCGAATGTGGCTGACTGTTCAGTTGTGATAATTCGCAATTGTCTAGTTTGAACGCAGAAGCATCGTGGTCAAAAGTTTTCACATGAGTCTGTGAACCAGGGCTAAATACTGAGACGATCTCTGATAGAATGGAATCGAGTAGACGTGAGATCCTAACGTTTCGTGTTAGGGGCAGTCAGTAAAACAATGGCTAACTAGCGCACAGTCTAGCACAATTAGTGTGCACCATCATCGGTGAAAAGTAAATGGTTTGCGTCTGTCTGTAGTAGGTCACCTCGAGAATTCAACCGAATATGAAAGCTTCAATGCGATGTAAGCAACGCTCATCCCTTAACAAGCGAACTTCGTTAATACAGCGTTTGTGATACTTATTCAGGTAGGATTGAATCCCACATTTTAAAACCTACCTACTCTCAGTCAAAAAATTTGTCGTACAATTTATCGGCACTGCAATTCGACTACTCACCGGTGACACTGTAGGAATATGACGTAAAATACTTGAGAACTTCTGCTTAGTTTGTAATTTTTGTCTTGGATTCAGCTCACAGAATTCAAGCCGGACCACAACGCGCTTATCAAGCCTGATAACGCCAAGATGACAGAGGATTTTCACTCGATTGTTGTACAGTTGAACTGATGGAAATCAACATTTCGCATCAAAATTCCGAGTTATCGTTCAATATACGTACCGAAAAAGATTCTGGCCGTTCAGAACAATACTAAAGCCTCAGTATTTGCCACAAAACTAATCCCAAAACCGTTTAGGAAGCTTCAACTTCACATATGATTTCCAAACTCTGGAAGAATGTGCTCAGCTCGACGCTGGTTAGAAAGGTTACTATAAAATAGTCTCAGAGTTAAATCTTCACTACATGCGAAATAAGACGCGCCTGGCAACTGGTGGTTTGTTTTGGATTTTATTTGTAAATAAAACGCTTTTCTGTCTGAAGAATTATTGTTTGAATAGCTTTGCTTTCTCGTGTGAATTATAAAACATTCTTTTGCACAATACGTTGCTCTTCTTAAGTCGACGACATGTGACAACTTACGTACACGTGTTAAGCCACAAACTGACACACAAGCCTGTTTACGTTTCAAAACTTTTCTTCAGCAGGCTGAATAACGAATGTTACAAATTATCGTAAAAACGTTTCTTTTGTATGTTTCTTGTCGGATCCAGATTGAATACACCTCTCATTTCAAACCCTGTAGGTATTTCAGCCAGCCAATGCAAGCAACAATCATTTTTCAGACAGAAACGTGAATTCATTTTTGGTGTTGATCAGGAAAGTTTGACAAGATGGGTTTTGAACCGAATTGTTGGTAATAAATGCCTTGTTACCAAAATAAACGGGAGGCTTACGGCAAGACCAGCTAATTTATTCTAAGCTCAAAGCTTTCGGAAAACCGAATAGGTCCCAAAAGTTGGTATGGTGAACTGTATGACTGGAAAAGAACGTAGCAGGGATAAAAAGGAGGATATAAAAGTATTCAAGGGGAGAAACATTCATTTTGGCTCCGGCTGTCAACCAACTGTTCCCGTAGAATCTCAGCAATATCCGAAATCTAAAACAGTTTAATGTATACGTCGACTTCAGATGTTGCTATTACTGCACTTACTCAATGGAGATTTATAACTGAGCTGCGTTTTTGATAAAACTAGTCAGGTTTATAATCGGACATTATGAACACCGCTCTGAACTCACTGTAGTTGAGTTTCGAAGCGCGATACTTCGATTATCCATACCGTGATCTCAGTGGTCCAGAGTTCGAACCCACACGGTGAGAATGGAAAACAGTACAGGAATACGGAAATTACATATGTTTAGATAGTGCAAACTAATAAATGCTAGATACAGAATACCAGGTTTCCAACTCTGGAGAAAATTTCAGTTGCGTGCACCCATGACTTACTTAATATACCGCACGATAACTTGGAAGACAGAGAAAATATTAGGGTCTTAGTTCGTTTATCCCACTTGATTAGAAACCACTAAAAATTTCTTCGAACCGATTATTCCGGATAGGACAGAAACGCATGTAGGTAGAGGAAATGGCAATGAAGAAATGTAACACACAGTTGAGTATGAAGTATAAACAGAAGTCTGTATGACAGCTACATGAACTGCAACGAGGCGTGTTGGAAGTGAGTGACCATAAGGATCAACTTGTTTTGTTTTTTCCACGTTCTTTCGCTCTCTGTGTTTACTCCGTATCAGCGCACCTAACAAGAAAGATATCAAATCTTGTAATTCCCTTAGCGAATCTCACTTGTCGACAACCGCGTGAAACGGCCGACAGATTATCCCGTGTGGTTTATTCTGGTGCGATTGCTTATAGCGCTGAATGAGCGTTTCATAATTAGACGGTGTATAAACGTTTTAGCCGCATTCTGACGATCACATTGGTGGTAGTCCAGTCCCATCTCTTTCGGCAAACCGTGTATTTGGTTTGTTATCGAAGAGTAAGCCATAACAATGAATGCGATCATCACAAATGAACCGAGGGTGTGTAATATCCAGAGTGAAAGAGATACAACTTTATGGAACAGGCCACGCGAAATACCATTTTGAAAAGCATCCCGAGATCGTGTAAGTCTGGCATGTTCTTAAATATGAATTACCGTTGTCCGTTTAACTGTTTTATGAAGATCCCTGGGGAGAAGTCACAGAATTTTACGACAGAAATGAAAGTCACTGAGCTACCCAGCACTCCGGCATTCTACAACGGGTGTACACAGTGCGTTCCGGGTAGGCTCATTTTAAGACTTCTGACCAGTAGTCATTATGTAGACGATAAACTTTCTACTAAAGTTCTAGGCTTGAGTCACTGTTACCAATTGTTCTGATAACTTGCCAGCAGACTGTCTACTCTTTTACTCCCCAGTTTTACCGTTTGAATTATTTTTCATGATGATTCAACATTTTCCCTGGCAGTCATTCTAACCTCGTAAACGTACCCTGGATGCATGTTGCATAAACACTTGGAGAGTTATTTCTCACCAACACTTAACCAAGAGTCAAGTAAACGCAGACGATGACCTAGTAAACCATTCATATTGGAAAAGTATGGATCAAAAAATGAATGGCCTTTGCAACCAATTGTACAGGTTAACCGTATGACCAACTGATCTCCAAATAAAATGCACTATCTTAAGCGGATTGATTACCTCATTTGACCTCATATGTCCTTCAGGTAACCGCTTAAGTGAATCGAACGAAGTAAACGGTAGCATCCAGCGAAAGTGCGGGAACTAAGATGGACAGCATGACATACTACCACACCTTTTTAAATCAGTTCAATTAAGAGTGACAACTTCAACCACTCTAGATGTATATGTTTGTGAATGTTGATTTTGTTAAGGACGTACGATGAAATACAAGCACTGTAGCGGCCCCGTTATTACTGCAATAGCCAACTGTTTAAATGTAAAGAGAGAGAACCACGGATTCCTTTGCAGCCCCGGTAACCCTCATTTTCCATATATGAGACCATTGTTTACATTTACAGATGTTACTAACGAGTAGTTTGGTAGACTTGATGATTTTAATTGAGATCCAAGTGTTAAAAGTTGCTGCCTCGGCTGGAATCGAATCGGTGACAGAAACAGCAAACCTAAACCTGGCAAGCCCTTCACGATTTCATCTATGAGGCTACACCAAATTTCTAGCTTGAACACTGTTACCCACTCTCCCCACTGTCTTACAACAAATCCACCGAATTATCTAGGGGATCGTCTGCTTCGGTATGATTTACTTAAATGGAAGAGTGCTTGCCCCGTTTATACATGTCGTCTACGTTACTGGTTCGAATTCAGCAGTAGCCGTAACTTTTCACATTTGGGTCTCACCTAAATCATCAAATCTCCCAAAACTACCCATTGCTAATTCAAATTCTATGCTCAACAGTGACGTTGGCGGATCCCAGCGTGAACTGATCAAGGAATCCTGCCGGGGCAGTCGATCTGCTGGGTCACTTGGGGAATTCCATATGAGACAGTGAGACGGTTGGGTAAGAGAGTCCAAATGTGAAATTTTTGAGCTCCTGGTGGGGTTTCATAGCTCAGATAGTAGAACGCTTGCCGCAGTTAGGAATATAACACTTATAGATTATTTCCGTAGTTGGCCAACTATAGCTAACAGAAACAGCGCTTTCAACGTGTAATTAATAGCAAAAAATTTGGCAGCTGCCTTTTGAAAAATCCGTGCTGACCACAGCGACGAACTTACAATGAAGCACCTTAGTGTTTCATAAATAAAAATTGGTATCCATCCCACAATTAGAATCATCTACTAAGCGGCGAAAACCAAAGGATCTTATAAATCTACAGACAAAATCTACCGGACAAAAGAACAAATTTCAAGCCAAAAATTAATTACAGACCTCGTCACTATTAACGCTGAAAGTTATAAACAAAAGTGGGTTGGAAAAATCGTTTCAGATTGCCAGGGTTTGTTTCGATTTATCTGAAATTTGAACCTTTCCAACACTTCTTTGTGATGTGTGTGTGTGAGCTTGAGAAGTTCCAACTCATGAACTTAACTAGACTGAACGTCAAAATGAGAGTCCCGCTTTTGTTTGTGAACAAGCCGACTGTGACAAAAAGATGGCATATCTTATTCTGCAGAATTGGAAGAACCGACCAGTTAGTCGAACGCAGTTATTGTATTACTGAAGTACTGCTGAATGTTTTCTGGTCTTCCCACAATTATATGCCAGGAAACAAAATGCGGAGCTTAAATCATTCTAGGGAGATTTCAAGTGAAATGTCAGGTGTTCTACTGGGGGTTTTGAGTGATCGCGGACCGAAATAGCTGATCAAGTGGCCACACAATTGATATCAGCACTGTGTAAAGAAATTGCCATCCTGAAGGTGTCAGTAGGATGCCAGATTCTAATGGGAGACGACCTTATAAGGTTTTGCATTCCATCCATCCCACCCATCCTTGCGAACCCAAAAGCGGTATTGCCGAATGGATTAACTGCAAGTCCAGCAGCTTAATCAGTATAGGCCCGTCGACAGAACAACGGAAGTTATAAACAACACCAATGAAACTACGAAAAGATGCGAAGGGTTAGAAGCATTATCCACACATTTCTGTGCGCACAGTTTTTAAAAATAACTTATGGCTATCCCAGATTCCAGGAATGTGGTGTGCGAAGGAGAGCGCTTCAAGGTCATCAGTACATCGACCAAAACTGCACCGCCATATTCGATCAAGATGGTCCTATTTACGGTGGTGTGACTGGCCCATCCACCGTGAACCGATAGAACGCACCAAATCAGCTTGCGTTTCTAAGTGGTTTATGTATTGCCACTCACAACAGTGTACGTAATTCGAAGTTAACGGACACGGTTGGAACAGCACCCGATTTCGCGTTCCCAAATGACTGAATCCAGTCTCCAGCTGGTTTCTTGCCTGCTGTCAGGTGAACGACTTCTAGTAAAGTATGAGTGTGTACACCTTGTGATGGAGCTACAAGCGCACCATTAACTTTCAGTCGATTTTATTTAAATAAGGTGTGAAACAGTATTTTTCATAGACAAACTTCCGAATTCGCCATCTATCGAAATCTGTGGAAATATTTCGCCACAAATTATTACCCATATTTTCCTCGCCATCAAATCACCGAATGCAGCAACAAGATAATAGGATTCGGCTTCTACTTAACACCATTTAACACTATTCAATATGTAGTTTACTCATACACGTACCACATCATAAGAAAGCTTGATTGACCATGTAGATATTATTTGTCTGTAAAAACATGAGCGATTTGAGCAGCCGTTCTTGTGGGAGCCGAATGCACCGATGTTAATCGGCGCAATACATTTTCAATACAGTTATCCAACAATATTCAGCAACTTTCGATAGAAATTAACACTCCTTTTCTTGTTGATTGTCTCTGCTTTCTGAATGTGTTCATCCCCTTCAATGTTCTCATTGACTGAGATTCGTGCTGCGCCTACCACGAACTGAGTAGACACCGATGTGTCGGGATTTTGAGCCACAGCCATTTGAGCTGTTGCAATAAAAAACAACTTCCAGTTTGGACAGAATGAATGAGCCCAGCTTAACTTTGACTTGTTTTCCAAACTGCTGTGTAAGTTACAATTACAAGAAGGGTCACACTACTTGCTATGGCTGAACATTAATATAAAGCGGTCACACTTGGCAAGACCCATGGATACTAACAGAGCTTGTCTAATCATAGGTGGTAATATTAACGGAAAAGAAACGATTCTAGAATGTAGATGAGTGCGTTTAAGCCTATGGCAAAATTTCACAGGACAACAGAATTTGAAGGCTGGTTTCTGCTTTTCGTTACTATGGAACACTATCCCAGAGAGGAAGCCAATGTAGGATGGATCCAGGTAAGTTATGTAAGGCAGATATACCCAAAATCCTTCGATCGACATCGACCGGGACCCAGAAGCTCGTTCAAGTGTAAACAGGTGCTGTCAGCCTCAGCAGAGACAGCATAGCAAGACATTACGTGTAACCGATTCGCTGGTGCTACCGAACAAAATGAGGACATTAGTCCCTAGTCAGCCGCAAACTCAGCAATGATCACGACACAGCGAGTGTCATGGTTATCGGACTAATCAACAAGTTTTTTAAGGGGCGGCGGCTGACTGCCCAGGCGTATTATACTCAGATCCATTGAATGAATGACGAATACTTGAACCAACTGTAGAATGGTAAATATTAGGAGATTGTGATATGCATGCAATTCCAGTGGATTGCCAGTTTTGAGAGGCCTAAAAGAGTGCCAACTATAAACAACGATAGACTTTTTCCTGTCATCCATGGTGTTCCATACCATCTGTTTATTAGACACCGCAACACTACAGGATTCACATGTGGTCAATTATTCAGGAAATTTAAGTGCTTGAATGGATGACACGAGCCCTGGATCAAAATAATACCTGCCAACTGTGATGACTATTGTCTAATCCAGAAACTATAAATTCAGAAGTCTGCAATTCTGTGAGTGATTTATAGGTCCTTTCCAAGCATAAATATATTGAAATTCGTTCTACTGTTATCCGCGAAACGATAGACAGCAGTTTGTCCGGAAGACAAGTTTTTATAGAACGACTGCGTAGATCACACCCTTGGGGAGAATACCATCGTGATTCTTCCCACATTTAATCAAGGTTATTTCTGAACTGAACGTCACTGAGAATATCCAGAGAGAACTACCTACTAAAAGAAAGACAGTGTCTTGGTTGCTTTGTCTTGAGATGTAAACGAAGGGTAAACTTTCTTCACTAGTTAAACAAAACATTTGGGGCAGCGGACAACAATCTCAGCCTATTCCTTCTATAACCGTTTGAATTTAAACAATCCCGACCAAACATGTACTACAGTTACAGCGATCGTATTGCAGATTCTTTTGACCTAACATTATGCTGTAAGTTGCTGACCTTTGTAAGCGATCGATTCCAATTTTTGCTCGCCATACTTCACTAACATACAAGCAATGTACAAATAGTAATAGTTCCCGCACAAAACACGACTTCTTGCCCGGGAAAACAAATCCTGCATGAATATTTATGCATGCAATGTTGAATGATTTGCTTACTCTCAAGTAAATCTCCGTAGCCATACTGTAGTGAATACTGAATCCTACCCATCTGATTCACTAAGGTGAGTGATACGATTTACCTAGAAAGCGCTTCTCGAGAAACAAACGAGTTTTACCGCTTGATTTTTCATTCTTATTGGATTCCGATTCGGTATACCTCTTCATAGTGCTGCTGAGCAGATGCAAACCCAGAAATTTAAATTGTTGTGCATTAGTCATTCTTGGGAATAAGCTTGTGTTCCTAATGAATGTTTGGGATACTCCACTCAAAGCGAAAACACAACAGGTTATTCAACTGATCCGAAGGAGATTACACATAACTGATGAGATCCAACAAGATGACTCCACTGGACTACAAGATATGCTGCTGTATCTTAGACTATGTCAATTTTCAATTCTTCCCCGTCAGTCTTCTGTCACCCATCTTAGGATTAGACCCTGGTGACTGTTACCGCCACTGCTCAAGAGCAGACAGACTTGTGAGCGCAGAGGTTCATTGACATGATTAGTGTCCTTATCCTATACGGATATTGTGTTCAGTCCACACGTTTCGGACAAGCAGCTTAACTGATGTGTTCAACCTGAGGTCGTCCTGATGCCAATGTTTGTTAAGGGACAGGGGAGTTAGGTAAACGCGGTGATGACAAGGTTACATTTTGCAGTGGGGCTCGGGGTGATAACAATCGGTGAAAAATTGCTCAGTTGTGATGGAGAAACCAGTTTAGTGAGGTTGCCAGCATTCCGTATCTAGGCTGATGCTTATAACCTTGCGTACCCCTGAACGATAAACACCTGGTGTCAGATTGCTGAGACGCTAGGCATGACCAGACCATCTCATCTACACCTTTAGTTAATAATTTACTTGGGATACTCGGACGGAGATACAGCCGCTGTTCAGTTAATTTCCATCAACGAATCCGACCTAGAAGTCCCAACCAGGCCCTATGTACGCAAATGTGTTTGCACTTTCCCCAACCCATTTATGTTTGCGGTTGCCATGACAACACTATGGTAACCTGTCATGGAGTTGTGTGTTTGTATTACGGCACCACATCTATTAAGTCCCGGGTCATTCAGTCACAGTTTAACAGGTTTCACCACAACAACTGTCTTTGACTAACCAAATATCAAGTCTCAACATGATATCCGATGTTCGGAACACCTACCCCAACTCTAACTAAGCGCTTGAAAGTGTCGGAATTACATGTTCAGGTTAGTTTGTAAGACACAAAGGTTTGGGTTCTGTCGAATGCGACCGATTTAAGTATGCCAGGATGAATAGTCAGACGGTAAGCATTTACACCGGCAAGAATGTATGCACTTCCTTGAATGCGTAGGGACCAGCAGGTAATGAGATGAGGCTTTGTGAGTGTAAGGTGGAGCCATTCCTACTCAATAGGTGGAGCCAGCGAGGGGCCGGGGATAGAATGTGTACCCTTAAACACAGAAAACGTTGACGGATCAGACGTTAGCTGCAATCACCAAAGTATTATCCGATGTGGTCTGCCAACTTTCAATATGAGTCGAAAGCCTAACATAAACTGGAATATATTTACTGTGCGTAGTCTTACCTAAAATCCGAAATCATTGTTTTATTCACTACGCCTTGGTTCAGACAAAGCTTACCGCTATGGTAGCTTGACTCTTCAATTTTTAACATAGCGTGAAGTTCCCCAAAACAAACATAATTTTTGATATTTTGCAGTTCACAATTCTAAATGAGATGCTTCACGTAAAGTTTTTCAGGTGCACGCAGATTCACGGTAAAATGTCTGCGATGTGTCGGCAGTTATATGTACTACAAACGTTGAACCAATATTGGTTGTTCATTCCATGTTATTCTCCATTTCGCTATTAGCCACATAACTTTCACCTGATGAGTACCATACTTCAACGAAAAGACAAATCATATATTTTAAATATAGACCACCCTGCGTATTTTAGCCATCAATGCAAACCTGTCTTGTACATGTCACTTATAGTTGGCATTAGTCCGTTGCTGACTGGTGAGATCACCTGGCCATACTGCCTGGAGACCTCAGTATGATTACATGAATCGAGCATAAGTTTAAGGTCATCTGACAGTGAAGCTCTCTTGAGCGATTCAAAAAGCGTTCCTGAATAGGCACATTTTAACCCTACAGTAAATTTGTTGATTCGTCAGGCCGTTTGCATAAAGTTGCAGCCTTAGTGGGAATGACTCCAGGTGGCCGTAAGAATATGTCTGAGGATGAATTAGTCGATGTAACATTAGTTGGGTCAGTGTCGGAACACCACTATCACGTTGAAAATACAAGAGGAACTGAAAAAGTCTATGCATTAATTTCAAGAAACCAGGTAGTGTTACATAACTTTAATTGAGACCAGTTTTGAAAAAAGGGTTCATTTGTAACATTTCGGTCAAACGGTCTTGTTGATTCAGCTGGATTGAACCAGCTTTTGTGGCTGACGAAATCTGACCGGTCAGCAATTGCTTACCAAAAGACACACCTTCGTGAGAAGTGATGGTGGCGCTCAACGGGATGTAATGTGACAAAGCCCCAGTGTAATAAACTGTTCGCATCATCTGCGGGTGGCAAGTTGCCCAAAATTTATGTACTGAAGACTACGCTTTCAATTAGCACCAGCTGTAAGGTCGATACTCGTCTCACATGTCGAGGCCGTTGATGAGTATCAGGAAGTGGAATGTGTAACCACTTGCAAACTCAGCTGCTGGTTAAGCATTAAGTCAATCAGTGTGTGTAGATATGCATTTCTGTCCGCGGGGATATGTCTGTTTACCGTTCCAAGGGAATACGTATCACAGGCGGAGGTTTATGGACATTGTGATGACCACACGGACGGTGAAGAGATGGGTGGGATCAGTATAGATCGAGAGATTTCAGTTGCCTGCGGAAGCTTGTGAAGGACAGGGCAAAAGAGGCGCTTGACACGGCAGGGAAGTGCCCTGAAAAGTTACATGGGACTGTTGCACGTCCATCCACGTTGACTGAACGCAACAGCTCCGCAAACTGCAAGAGTTGATGTGACAGTTAATACCATTCAGGCTTGGGAAAGAAGCAGCCTCTATACTGCCTGTCGGTGCTCAGCAGAACTTGCTGCTTTGGCCGCCATAACGTCAGTTTGGCCTGGCGTGTGACCAGGCGGTTAGATACAGCCCAACTGATACACGCTACCGTTAATCTAGTGCCGTGGAATTAAGGCAGCTAGCAATGGGTGTAAGGATACTGGAAAGTGTAAAGTACAATCAAGGGAATCCAGAAATCTGTTCTAGTTGGGAGAGAAGTCTGCGGTTAAAAAATGAGCGCTCCATACTCCGCAATATTTTCGCAAATAGTTTGTTTGGTCATTGTCCTCTCGTAATAAAAAACATTAACAAGAATGCTATGCAGACATCAGTCGTGCTAAATCGAGTGTGAGATAAGTTTTCACGTGGTGAGAGTGCCAGAATATTTCGGTATTGACCGGACTACATGGGTTCCATATAGACAGTACTTCCAAATGAGCCATCGTACCAACGACTTCTGGGAATACCTAGAAATGACAATTGGTCGTTCACCTCAAATTTACGATTCAAAATGCTCACAACTGACAGATTTTGCATCATAGCTGCGTTGTTCAGATTGTTCAAGGAAACCAACTGTTTCAAATTCCTAAGTTGACGATCCCCACCAAAGCCTCCAGATTGCTGCGTTGTGTGGCTAGTTTGAGGTGGACGATCACGTGTGAACTTGTGAAAATACCTTTCTCCAATCAATGTACACAGCAAGATAGATGTCCCCATCATTTCCTCCGGCTCTCAAGGAAGAGCAAACTGGAGGTGATCAATAATTTTTCCAGGCGTGCTGTGACTGCTCACACTGAAACTGCTCAAGTGCGACTGACTGGTTTGCGTCCGATATATTGCCGCAATTTATCCGTCGTCGAAAATTTGGTAATTTGCTGTCGTGTCATTTGTACACTATTGGATAAGAAAATTACCGATTATACAAACAGGACTTGTATCAGTGGTTTGCGGAAGTCACGTGCGAAGCATGGTGAAGAACCAATTCCACTGAATCCCAGTAGGTACATACTGAACTGTTCTTCAGTACAATTGAATTCGTTGCAAATGGAAGCGTTAGGTTTGGATCTTGATTATAAAATACCGACACATAAGCCTGATCGCACTTGTGTTGAAGTCCAGTTTGAGAACCTCATTGTTCAATTATCTGATCTTCGAGGAACTAGTGTTAACAACGTATGTCGGTGAAAACTTAGGTTGGCCGACATAACTTGTCGGTTTGTGATGACCCCAACTAATAACCAGTGTGCTGTCACGAGGCAACGCCTGCAGCCATTAAGAGAACTTGAGTCAAAAAACGCGGCTGTACTTAAGCCTGACAAGTGCTCGGGAATCGCCACTTTAGGCGAGGATTCGTATGTACAAAAAATGTTATCAGTATTGGATGATCAAACTAGGTTTCGACGACTGGAGAAAGTGGACAATGTTGCCGAAACAGAGGACCACATAGAACGACATCTTCAGCTGCTCTCACAGTTAAGGAGTATTGATAGAGTAGCGGGTAAACCTCGCAGGCAGTGTGGATCATCAACACCCCAACTTCACGGCTTGCCGATGATACACATTTTGGATGCTGCCAGGGCCAATTCTGACAATGACACTCCCCTCACCGTGAATTGACACGCTGGCTAGTCGCAATTTCAAACCCATTAAAACGGAAATTTCAGACACATCTTATGGATGGTGCTCTGGAATTGATCAGTGACCTGGACGGGATGCATCTTTCTAACGAACTGATG
>QNGE01008619.1:0-15983 GCA_008508345.1 Paragonimus westermani | reverse complement strand
GATTCTGAACAGAACTCAAAACAAATGATTTTTACAGTGGCTTTTCTGGCATACTACCAGAAGATTCATTCACACACTAATGCACAGTGTGAGTTGAACGCGCGGTCTATGGTGACCAACTGAGAAGAAACAGTTAACACACTGGAGTGAAAGTGAAGCCTCATGTGGTGAGCCGATTGGGTATCTTAACAGGTTTCTTTGCGACCTTGTTAGTGTGTAGCTCAATCAAGTTACCGATCTTTTACCTATAGGTTTCTCCTTATCCATCTAGCAAAAATTTAATTGGACATCTGTCATGGCACAGGTCTTCTCTCTGTTTTGACGAACTATTATTGGTCGACTGGATCTGGAAGAGTATAAATGTTCCCAGTTGGACTGGGTGTTGCATTCCAGCTCTGAAACAGAGACAGTTCTGTGTAATCAGCAAAATGAAAATCGGTTGCATGCTCATAAGTTCACTCATGCTCGTCGTGTTGACATCGCAACAAAATGAACGAGAAGCTTTCAGGCAATGGAGGAAAGGAATTCTTGCGGAGCACAACGAATATCGCAAAATGGCACGAAAGGGTAAAATACCTGGTCATCCGGCAGCTTCTAAAATGCCAGTGCTGGTAAGTTAATCCAGGTTTCTGTTAGTTTCGTTTATTAGATTATAAAACACTTGTCTGAAGCAGGTTTATACTAGCATATGCACTACACCGTTGAATCCATTGATAGTTGTGTGCATGAGTACAGTCATCGATAGATACATCCAGATGATGTCCGTGCTTTGCCGAACAGTAATTTGGGTGAAACAGTCGGAGGCGGTTGAGTTGTGAGGGGGATGCTGATTATTAGGAACCCAATTTGTAAAGAATTCATATAGTCATTGCAGAGTGAATGAACACAAAATGTGCTCATAACACCCACCACCAGTAAGCATTAGCAGTTGTTTATTTGTTCATTCTCGATACAGAAGTGGGATGAAAAACTGACTGCTGATGCAAAGAAGTGGTCAGAAAGATGTGGAGTTGGACATGATTATTCTACAGAAGACGGAGAAAACTTGGCTTACAATACTGATAAACTAGCCAGGTGAGTGTTTTAGTAGTACATGATGTTTTGTCATACTTGATGTCATTGACTCTGAATTATCATCCGTATGAAATCAGTTGGATTTGCAAGCAAACCGGTTGATTCTCTTACTGGCCCTGTCTGTTTTACAGTGTTGTACAACCCTGGTTCATGGAATACAAACACTATACATTTGGTCGGTTACCAGAACGCAGTCCTGAAGTGATTACCCACTACACTCAGGTTAGTTGATGTGATGGTGTTTTTACTCGTTCCTGATCATCAGAAGATTAAGTTGCTTTAACAGTTGCGCACACGTCCTTTTTTGTTTCAATCATTGTTGTAGATTGTCTGGGCAAATACAACCAGACTGGGTTGTTTCCAACGCTTCTGTCCACACTTTACTACTTGGAGGAAAACAGTCAAAAACGCATACTTCACTGTTTGTCGCTATTCACCCAAGTGAGTAAATCAGTTAGAACACTGCTTATGCTATCTGGATTGAACCATCTTGATCAAATGCTTTCACGTGATCTTAATTACAGAGGAAATTGGATTGGGGAGCTGCCGTATAATCCGAAATGAAGAAAGGTTTATGCGCATTTTTTCTTTAATCGCCGTGTGAAGTGAATTCAAATAAATCAGTTTTATTTTGCAATTTCTTGTCGTCTTCATTGTTTCTGTCACAGCTTGATATAAGGTAGATTCCCGAATGTTCAATATGTGTAATGGCCTGATACCAGTTTCAAAGATGATGACAAAGTCGTTCACAATTGATACGGCTGGATCGATGAGTCCTGACCAAACATTGGGTGAGTTACATCGAATCGATTTGTTAAGAAGGAAGCCTGGTTAAAGAGCTCAGACGTCAAATACATTCTGAGACCTGACGAGATAGATGAGACCATCATAATCGATCGTGAATTATCTTGAGCGCAAATCCTAGATGCCTGCGTTATGGGATTTGTTATTTGTTCGCTCACGTCTACATGCTGAACTGTAACTAGTTAAGGGCATGAGCATACTGAACACTGTATTGAAATCAGCAAAATATTCTGCGCAAATCTGATACACCGTTGTAATATATGCTGTGGACAGTCACCTTTCGGTGCTAGAAATATTAGCTGTGGGGTACAGCAATCCACAAATATGCCTCACGTTTTAGTCGCACTGATATTTCGACCTGGTCAGCATCGTTCTTACTCACAGAATTACAGATTTACCGTTTTCATTAGAAGATCACGTAGGAAGAGATCTTCAACTTCTTTTAAAACTGTGCATAATTGGCGAAATGACGTACAAACCTCTTAAACCGTGTGGGTCGTCGACACCTCAAATCTGTGACCTCCCTAGGATACACAAGTCAAGAATGCTGTTTGGGCCTATTCTGGCGTTGACCAATTCACCACACCATAAAGCGGCACACTGGTTAGTCACCGTCTTGACGCTATTGAAACAAAAGTTTCAGGCCAATCCCAATAAGGATCCTGTCGAGTTGATCAGTGACTCGGACAAAGTCAATCTTGCTGATGAGTTGATGTGTTCCATAGGCGTTCAGTCACTGTTCACGAATTTCGCACTACACGAGACAACTGATTATATTTGTGAGCTCGTTGAAACGAGCCACACAAATTTGCATTTGCCTGGTGATATCCTGAGTTAAACCTTATTTTCATGCACTGAAAACGTTAGTTTCTATTTTCTTGATCGATACTACCGCCAAACAGGCGAAGTAGCCATGGGAAGTCGACTAGGGCCCATCTTAGCAGATTTCTTCAAGTTGTGGATTGAGTAGGAGTTAGCCACAGACCTAGAAATTCTGTCATACTACGAACGCTAAGTTGATTATACACTAGTATTCAGTCGTTCCGAACAGGCAACAGATAACCTAGTGCGGCGCTTAGATGGTTGTCATCCCAATCTAAAGGTAACATGTGAATTTGGGGCTGATACTATTTGCCGTTTCTAGACATTCATAAGTCACCGGAAGGATGGTTCTATTAAGAGAAGTGTCTATGGGAAATCCACGTGGTCCGGTCAATACCTGAACTTTAGTAGTTTCACACCGTCCCATTATAAACGCGCACTAGTGAATACACTATTCACATGCGCAAGACGAATCTGTACACAGGATAGTCATGCGAAGAAATCAGACTTGATCACACTTGTACCACAATTTAATAAATATCAAAAAATGTTCACGGAAGAGCAAACTAAACCGAAACCGCTGTCCGAACAGATGGTCACAGTGAGATGCAAGGATGTTCATACAGAATTGCCTTCTAAAAGTGATTATAGCATGCATCGAACAACTCAGTGACTAGTGCATTCGATTGAACGCACATATAACGCAGCAGAACTCTGTGTATCAGCCCGGATCCAGAACTTGCATGCTCCTTCAACCAAAGCAGATCAGCCTGTCGGTGCAACTTTACATTTTGTTTACCAATTCACATGTGACTGGGAAGGAAGTTACACAGGCACGACCGAGAGGTGCTTTGTCGCGCACTGAGCCATTCTTCGGATTTTTGATCGGCACAATTACTTCTTCCAACACTTGTGTTTCTGATCGATTCCACATCTGCATTTGCGTAGTGGATGGCTCCGCGACTGAAGTTTGAAGATATCTTACCGGTGTAACATTGACGGATGTGCCCGAATCCAACTGGCATCGCCGTCGTCTGTATTCAGCAAGAAGTTCTGCGTAAACCCCTCTTGATCCGGCTGCATCTCGAACGCCATTCAGCATTTACTCGACCACTGGCTCCTCAATGATCGGTCTGAGGGATGGTGACTTACACTGCTTGGCGAAATAGTTCTTCTTCCGACACTTCATGCAAGCCTTTCCAAAAGCCGGACATTTCTCTTTCTGTCGTTCATGATGTCCATTACAAAACAGGCAAGGGTATGCTACGGACCTGGCTGGTGCTTGGCAAATTGCACTGAGCTCCGTTCCATTTTCGATGTTAAGATCCTCGATTCTCTGCTCCGCAGGCGCTTCGCTGTTGCAAATGTCAATACACTGGGCGAATGTTAATCATATCACTCCCAGCAGTCTCTCAGCCATTGCGTATGAGTCTGTCCTCCATGCACTTGCAGAAATTGCAAGTTCTAGACAGCTCCTTCAATGCCGTCACGTACTGATCGATAGATTCATCTTGACGACGGTTCATTTGGAAGAAACGGAAGGGTTCAAAAGTTTCAGTTATCTACTCGAGACAGTATTCTTCAAATCTACTGATCACCGTACCTAGGTTGTTCTTGTCCTCGTCGCCTGAAGAAAAAAATTCAAGATCTGTCTGCCTCCGCCTCCAACGCAATTCCACAACATCTCCAAACGGTATAATCTTGATGCCTGGGACAAACTGCTCAACACTGCGAAATCATCGGAATTCTGCTTGTATATTCACTATGCCTCTGGTAATCGGCTGTTGTTCGCCACGTCCAACTATTCCAGTGGAACAATTGCAAAGGCACTCAATGAACTTCCTTGGAAGCTGCATGCAGACTTCTCTACGTCCTCTGACACTATGCCGCGCACTGAGCAAACTCAATCGAGAAAAATCAGAACAGGTATCTGAGAGGCACTAAGTAATGTCAAGTTATTGAAAAAACAGCACCTATATTCTAGCAAAAACAGTACGTACGACTGCTATTAAGCGACAGACGTCCTCACGTTTTGATTGGCCGGTTTGTTGTGTTCCACAACCATGAACCTAGCAACTTGGTTGTTTGAAACCGATACGCATTCAACAGCAGCTAATCGTCGTCTATGACTGGTTGGCGTCAGTTTGATCATGATTCCGCTCCGTAGCAGCTTGTGTGCGAACACCAATTGGCTGAACCTTCTCCAATCAAGAAGCCGCTCCAGTTCGAACTCATCACGTGCTTGATCCCCAGATTGAAGGGATATTTGCTTAAATGGATGCAGAACTCTGTGGTACAGAAGAACGGCACTGTCGTTGCAACATGCAAGTAATCTGTGTCTGCAGTTGCAAGACATCTGACCAGTGGTTACGTTATCGACCTAGTTTATGCATTCGAAATCCTATTGTGTCATTTTAGTCCAAGATTCTTGCGGTTTGCTGGAACGGTGGTGATCAGTCGGCTGAAACCAACCCTGTGTGTTCAGAAACGATTGCTCCTGAAACTGACCCTACCCCAGAATTGCTGACCTTTCCTGACCCACAGAGTGATTATCCCCCCCCTACCTCCTTATCAGCTCGATACAAAAAATTGTCACTTTATTGTAATTTTAGTACTGACGAGTCAATACGAAACGCTTACATCTACCAGCCTTCATGTTCCAACAGTTCTGTTCAAATTTTTATTTGTGACGTAATCAGTGTAAAAGAGAACAGATATGTTAACTAGATCTGTTATTAAACCCGCGTGTGCAAGCGTGATAAAACAATACCGTAGTTGGTGTAATCTTTTCTATCAGTGAAAAACCATAAATATATTGTCCATCTTGAAACATTAAATTGAACTGCTGTTTATGATAATAGAAACGACATTGATTTATCAGTGAACCGTTGCTTCGCAGTGCGTTTGTCGTTCAGACTCATTGTATCATTAGTTTGCGCTGCTCCACTGTAGACGTCAGCTATCTGTAGATGTTTGGGGTAACACACACACACCAAAAAAACTGTCCACTAACTGGTAATGAGTATTTACCGTTTTTTTTTTTGAAAATCCGAATTCCTCTAATGTACCATCTTTTTTATCTCTGGCGCCAACTTACATACTGAACGCTAATTAGCCTGTTTTTTTACCCTGCCGGCGGATTTACAAACTGAACGCTAATGAGCCTGCTTTTTTCACCCAATCGCTTGACGAGCTATAAAAACGCGAGAGCTTATTTTGTAATCGCACTTCGGCACTCGGAACTTCGGACTGAGACAATAAACGCTCTTTTTCTGGAGACCAGTGTTTTTCCTTCGTAGTTGGCTTTTCGGATCTGCTCTTCCGGGTAAAACAGCGCGTACAATATCACTGCGTCGTAGGAATCGTTCCAGTTCAATTGCATCCACTCGGTCGTTCCGCGATATCACAGTAGACTCGTGTCACATTGATTTTTCAGGGTACTTAGAGCCTGACTTTTAGTCCAATGATTTCCCGATGTGATGGTTAATAACACACAAAATGTATGTTGAGAAAACTGCTGGGGGTGGTTTGGCAGCCAAAATGCCCGATTTTGACAAACCGTTGTTTTTGAATACCGTGAACTGCTGCGAATTGTATCGAATAATCCGATTTCGAGAGTGTCTTCCGGCATTCGGTTGCCTAATGATCAGATTACCACCCACAACAAGTGTCAAATCAGTACAGCGAAATACACATCATTAAATTTGACGTTGGTTTAATAACTTTATTCGCTGGAGTTTTTAAGAACTAGAAATATCACTTAACAAAAAACTGGAGCGTGAAGTATGAACAGAGTTGCACTAGCGACCGTCGTGATTTCAAGTTTTCGCTACACCCGGCACATATATTCAGTTCACTAAGGAGGCTGCGATCAAGATGACCGAGTCCAGCTGTTCATGGGAGAATGAATTGGCCCGAAACAACTAACTGTCAGGGATGCCCCTAGAAAGCTCTCATGCGAACATGATAATACGAAATAAAGCGTATGATGGAGACCTTATGATTCATCGCCAAAAAATCGGCAACATAGTGTATATCCCAAAATGTGTGTATCTCACTTTACTCAAATCTGAAGTAGGCCAAAATTCTGTAGTAATCCTCTCCGCCGTTCATATTTTAGAGACTCACCTCAACTTCGGATGTCAACTGAGTTCTAGCCCAGCCATCAGGGAGTAGTAGAATGTAACCCCACCGGCAGGTAACCATTTTGTTCTACCAATAAATAATAAAAGACCATGAATTCAGCGAGTTGCGTGACGAACAGTTAATTGATCTTTGGTCCCAAACAAGCCAGTGTGTAATGAGGACGAGGGATCGTATTATACTATTCACATCACTTCTATTCAATAGTGAGGCAGGAACATGGAGTTTGACAACGAAATAGCTGAGAGAAAAAATACAACGAGAAGCAATGAGATGCAACATCACATGAAATGGATCTTGGTACATAAAAGGACTGAGCATTGGAGACCATAGCAACCGTGACGTTCTGAGAACAGTATTGTACACAGATAGGTGTTTTTTGTGGTCACGTTGAAACGCGTAACCCATGTGCTGGTTTTCCGAACAAACAATCCTTGCGCAATTCGCTTAAAACAAGTGTTTAGAAAAGTAGTTACCCTTCAACACTAGAATTTATGAATCAGCAGGTGTCCTAGTGTAGTGAGGATAGACGGTCGCACCATACTACTCACACCACTATTCAGTAGCAGCATGGATCGAGATGATCGCGGATCGAGATAATCGCGTGATAAATACGACAGAGATACGGGATGGATCGTTGGAGGGTAGAATGATATATAATGGCTTTCGCTACACGACGGGACTGATACATGGTGTCTAGAGCGACTGGAGTATCCTCAGAAGAGTATGGTGTGCAGATGAGTGTTTCCGTTTCTAGTCGTGCTCAGACGCCTAAGTAGTGTGTTGGTTTCTCCTGTATAGTAACCATTGTCATCCGCCTTCTGGGTTCACAACACTAGTTCTTTCTCGTCAGCAACGACGTATCGCAGAGATGAATCTTAGGATCATTGCTTTTCGTTTTTTTCATTCTTAAACTATCAAATATGGTCAAATAAGCCGTGTTGCTCTACGTCATTGACACAAGTCTCCGATGCATCTTAGAGTGTACGGAAATCGTGGAAACTTTACAGAACGATTTAAACTGTTTAAACCATTGGTCCAGAGAAAATAATGTCAACAAATGTGACGTCATGTATACTCACCGCCAGAATTGTATTGAATATTACCATGGTGACACAGAACTGCTCGTGTCAGCATCCAAGCCAGATCTGAGAATCATAGTGGTAGGAAGTTTGAATCTGTCTACAAACTGTGTAGCCATGGATAGTAGGGTACAAACAGCCCCGAACCTCTTGGGAAGATTTTGTTAAACCTTCCACCTTAAAGTTTTCATCAATATATTCGCGCTATAACCCGCCCATACCTGGAGACGAGCACACTGGCCTGTCGTCCTTATCTCAACAAAGATTTGGCACTTATTGGAAGTGTTCAGAGACGAGCCACTAGAAAATTTATGGGGCCCAGAAAATTCCCCTGCCCGGAAAGACTGATAGAATTTGGTCAATTCTCAGTGAATTGCAGTCGCCTCAGAAGTAACCTAATTCCTATCCACAAAATGCTCCAAATCCCGGGTCATCCACCGGCACACCTCCTCCCTCTAAATAAAGAAGAACGTTTAAGGGGTCACTGGTTGAAATTGAGTAATGGAATGCATTGCTGAACTCTGTGGTCACAGCTGGATGGGCTAAGAGTTTTGAAGTATCACATATGGGAGACAACCAATACTACACGTATCCTAACCGTTATTCTAGCCCACTCTCACAGGCCATTAAATACACATATCTGACGGAATGTTATTTCAGTGTTCGTTGCCGACGCGACTGTACGCCAACAGTTCCATTCAAGCTTGCTTTTATCCACATCTACTCACCTTTTCTCTACACCTACAAATGGTCCGACACAATTTTTCACTCACCCAACACAGAGACATGAGCAAACAAGCAGATATATCTATCTCCTATGACGACCTATGAATCTATGAACAAAATAGTGTAGTTGATAACAAAATTATACAATCAGATACTGGCCAAATTGGATTCTGATCAATATTGTAACGGCACAAAAGTGATCATTTTCAGACGTAGTTCATCATGTGGATAATGCATGTACGATTTAACACTATTTGGTGTCCGTTGGCTATTAGGTGCAGCAATGTAGCTCAGTCCTAGCAACTACTACGCCCAATTTTACCGAGGATTTCGGTTCTTTTTTGCAGAACCACGACTGAGCTTACTTTATTACTGTTAACGGTTGCATAATGCATACGTCCATCTGAGTAGAATATAATGATTGTTTGTATGTATTATTTTTGACTAGTTTACCCGGTCGGCTGAAACTTCCAAGTGCTTGGAGTGTTGTGCAGAACAACATTACTATTGATGCAAGATATTAACACATCTTGACACTACAATGATCTTCAACTGATTGATCTTTACAGAGGTGAATAATACAAGTTATTTTGGTGTGTGACAAGTTGGAGACTTCATCAGACGAAATCTAGTCGTAAACAGGGAATTAAATTGAGTTGAGTGTGCACTGCCCACTTGTAATGATAGGTTGCTCCAGCTTGGCAGCTTAAATGGTTTGTACCTGATCTTTAATCCCCTAAGTCCGTTCACCACAGTCGATAAGGCAGCCAATACTAGACTGTTCAACAAAACCGTAATGTGAATTTTCACACTTACGTTGGTTCGTAATGCTTGAGTGAATATGGTGTGTCATTATGCACAGACGACTAACGGCCGCCCAACAACTCGAAACCAGAGTGGGAAGACTCGGAAATTGGGCGCAAATACGCACATTTGCGACAGAAGTTACCAGTTCACTTTAGTGGTGTTTGCAAACTTACTGGGAGCTAATTTGATCTTTTATGGCCAGAATGAATCCTAAATGCACGTTCAACTCTTGTTCAATTATTACCACGGTTTATTTTGAACAACAATTTAAATAGCTTCACTCGAAGAAATGGCAAGCGGTGACAACAAAATTTAAGCAACAAAACTGTCGAATAGAAGGCATTCAAAGTAAGCTGTTTGTCAAATGAAAGATGCTGCGTGGTTGAAAACACTGAACAACTGACAACTCCTCCCACGAAGGCAGCAAACGTTAACAGTTCTAATGATTATCCGAAAATTACTGGTATGATACGTCAGTAAAGAGAGGACAGAGATAAAGTGGGTATCTCTCAGAATCAAAAGATTTCCAGGGCACAGGAGGCTCTAACAGTCAAGGAATGGGAATTGTCTTCCATAGTGAGACAACCGTCTGAAGGTAAGGATGATCAGCGTCAGGTTGCTCGCATAAGTGTCACAGGCTTTCCGGGAAACAAAAACAGTCCCAATGCATAAATCAGTGACTGTGTACGGAAACAGTCCCAGTCGGAGGATCGCATTGCAAGAGCTAATCGCAGATGAAGGAGAGGTAGATTCCACATCACAACCTATGGTATGGAGGGCCGGCTACATGGCAGCATTATAAGAGTCGGTTCTGTACTTCACAATCTTATCCGTCCGGACAAATTGGTTGCGGTAGCCATTCAATATACCGACGTTCAGTGTCATGGCAGCGCCGTTACTAACAGTGATAACCTAGGGATGAACGGGCTCGCCTTTGCTATTCGTAACATCTCGAAAACGGCGTTGCCAAAGTTGTGCAGTCTTTATGCCAGGCTCTTCGCCACGCGGTTTTGCCGAGCAGAACACACGTCGTAGGTGGTCCGGCACAATGGGAGAATGTGAGCTAGACTTTCTGGTCAACCGCACTTTTCACGACAGGGAACTGAGTGGTCACTTCCGCTACCTCGGGAATGCTGGACATTAGTACGAAGAAGGCCACATTGGGGCCGGATGGTACGTATAAAGTTCTTACGGAAAATACCGTCTGGCTTCAACAACCAGCGATTGAGGAGTAGACAGCAAGACACTTACTAGAGACCACGGCTGTCTAGCATGTGATAAAGCTTATCCATCCGCGTAACATGGGTCTCCTCTTTGATCGTCACTACCACACCAAGAACACGAACCGGAACATTGACGTCCCTCCCGATAGCGCCAAATGAATCACCTTTGACCGCGCCCCTCACAACTGGACATTGATTGCATAGAAGTCTCTCTGCTCGTGATTTGTGTGAGATAAGAAAGATGGTGGACAAACTTGCAATTCCCAGACCGCCCACGCGAACGGGGGTGTGGATGCAGGTGGTTGATGTGTCTATGGGATGGTGGAGCCACTGTCGAACAAACTGGCAAATTGCACAGTCCGTAGTTTTCAGCTTGTTTCGGTGGATTTGACTCAAAACCAGCGATGCGGTTTCAGGGGTGCATATTTTGTTTCTCTCAACATCGTATGAAGCTGCTTTATCTTTCTAGGTGAACGAGATACTGAGGTACGCCACCGTGTTCGAGGGCTTAGTGAAAATATAATGTTCAGGCCAAACTGAAAAGACTCGTCAGCTATAGCTGCTGTGTCGTGCTTATGGCCGTCGCAGATGGCCATGAGTTTATTCCTTCGTGCGTTGACCTTCAGTCTAGACAGCTCCACAGCACTAGCGGTGGCTCCATGCTTTTTGGATAGACGCGTTGGATTCTCAGCTAGAGGGATCAGATCCTCAGAGTACACGAATCCGCTGAACAGTGTATCGTGGAACTGGTGGCCAAGCTCTGATAGAGATACAGCTAATACCCCCATTTATTGTCACGTTGAGTAGCCGGAGCAACAGTGAGTCACCCTTGCAAACACCACATCGGGACTGGAGGACGGAGCATTCAAGCATGATAAAGTCGCTTTGCTGAGAGTCAACAATGTATTGTGTTAGAGGTAGGGGAACACCGAAAGATTGGGTCGATCTGATAAGCGAATCCTGCGAAGTAGAATCGACCGTCTTGGGATCGTCAGTAAAAGCCGCACACATGCTGGAAGACGTGGGTCATGAGTTCCGGAACAGCTCATGGAGTAATGAGGTGACCTTGAGGCGATCATCACGGCGTAAGAATGCGAATTGAGGAGCGGGCATTTGCAAACGCGTATACCAACGATCAGTCAATATCTTTTGAAAGCAACTTATCAACATTGAAGACATCGCGATAGATCTCAATTCGCTGGGAGTGGGAGGGCTATTCACTTTCGAAAAAACGTGATACGAGAGCAGCACAGATAAACTGAACAATCTTCGGTTAGAAGAAAGAGGTTGAAATAGTCGGCCAGGGCATCAGCTTTCATATTTTTCAGATGTTCAGGCAATAATGTGTGCAAACCTGGAGCGGCATTTTCCATGCTCTCCAGAATTCGGGAAGATCCCTCCACACTCATCAGGTGGACCAAGAACCAGTCCGGAGGCAGAGTCGTACGTGATAGTCGCTCTTCGATGTGCGGATGAGTCGCTAATAACTCAGGTCAGTGCTCGCTGGAATTATTCGGAAGTCCGAAGTTCGTCTTGTAGGCAGTTCTTCAGTTCCCCAAAAGGACTGCAAATTCTGCATCTTTCGTTCGACGGAGGTACAGGGTTTGAATCGCATCGTAGTCAGCTTTCTGTGTCTGCTTCCTGGTAGTGTGGGTTTCCGCTGCTTTACGAGCAAGTCATCGTGTGACCAGTCATCAGGTATACGGAAAGGCTTGTTAGGTGTACATGTGCAGCAGTGATTTCGCCTGTACTATTGTGAAAATGCCTGCTTGAAGGCTGCGGGCAATTGCTAGCAATTAATAACTGTATAGGAAAGCCTCGCTATTGAACTCCAGTTGCGTTATTGCTGTTTGGGCCAGAAGGAGAAACTACACGAGATGCCCAGCAGCTTGGGACTTACTATCCGATATCATGTTTGTTTGTGAGGTAGTAGTAGGAGTGGCAGTGGGACAGTATGTTTCTGCTATTCACAGCACATAGATGTGTCTTGATACTCTCTCTGGCAGTACTTCAGCCCCATCTCCCGCATAGAGCAGGATGGATGTGCACAAACGTGCTACTGCTAGCACACACACACCACATTCCTATCAAACTTAGCTCTCATACCCCTTCCGCCCCCATTTTTAGTGAATACTCTGCAGGTCCCTCAACAGATATAGCTAATCATAGTAACACAGTGTCTGTACTTCCCTCCTCTTATCATCCGGCCCCAGACCGCCGTTGTCCACTGCTTAAATATTGAACGCGAATTAATATGGGAGCTTTTAGCGTTCGCACTTTAAAACAGACAAGTCAACAGGCCGGTCTCGCACAAACGTTCAACTCACTGCATTTCGATGTCTACTTTATTTCGGAGACTAGAATCCAGGACAATAATCAACGTATGGAATCAAAAGCGCTCGCATTATGTACCGATACTAGTTACACACTTCGGGTGACTTCATGGCCACCGCTACTGGTCAGGCTGCAGTAGACATGGTCATCAGCACGACGGCCGCAGCTACACCAGTAGATTGAATTCCTGTTAACAGTAGACTTTTTGCCTTCCGCTTGCCAGGTTCTAATAGGGCCGGCTGTAGACGCAAAACCCTCGGAATTTTTTTCATTGTGTCTGCTTACGTTCCAGCTGACCGTAGTGACGTCGGTGTCGAAGACGCCTTCTACTGGAGTCAAGCCTCTCTCCTTTGGTCAGCGCATGGTTCTGATATAGTCATTCTGGCCAGAGATATGAACGCCCAGGTCAGCCTTCTTGGTGAGGCCGAATCTCGTTTAGGTTGCAGGTTTGTGATAACATCACACCGCCCGGACAATAGTGGGCGATTGTTGCAACTGTGTGCTGAGCATATGCTGTTTTTAGCCAGCACCAGTTTCAGACATTGTACGCATCGTTGTTATTCTTGACACCTGCCTTCTTCGAATCAGGCCTGGTTCCAGATAGACCACATAGCTGTTAGTTATAGATGGCGAGGTTCCATTCAGGACTGTCGTTCTTACTGGAGCACATACTTGGATTCAGATTATGCGTTAGTATGTTGCTGTTTCGTCCTTCACCGACTCCACCGACAACAGCGGCTGGCTGTTGAGAAACTGGATATGCCATCGATAAAACATGAGTATAAACCAGCTTCGAAAACAGATTTAACATTCTCACCCCGAAAATTCCAATAGCCACTGGACTGGAATCTCAAAGGCCATTCATGAAGCAAATACTGTGGCATGTGGCACGGTGGTTCTTGTGTTGAACAAACATCGGATCTCAAAGGAGTTCCGAGCTGTTAGATGCCAGACAGAACATTTCTTCTGGCAGTCCATACAAAACTTTTAGGAGAGATATCTGTAGGAAGCTGAAGCGTTGCCTGGTCTTTGATCGTGATGTTTGGTTAGTGGAGAAAGTTAAGAAAACGGAAAATACTTTTGCTTCAAGGAACACCGGCGGACTCTTCGGGCCTGTTCCTGCTACTGAGCCCAGACGTCCGTCTGTCAGTTAAGATTGGAACGTTGAACAGAACGCATTATGATCGTCAATTTAGCTGGCCTGCTGCTTTTACTGTGTAAACGCCACAAACTTGTAATTTAGCACCCAGCGAAACCAAGGTCCGCAATCGCGTTTTGGCTCTCAAGCGTTCTAGAGCTGTTGGCTCAGATGATCTCCTGCCGGCATTTTTTCAAGAAGATTGAAAGATGTCAGTTGAGACCTTGACTCGGCTGATCCAAGTTGTGTTGAAGAAGGAGGACATCCCTCTGTACTAGAATCCCACGACAATAGTTCCCATATTCAAGAAAGGTGTCTACGGCCTTTGCAAAAACCACAGGGGAATTAGTTTGACCCCAGTCATTACTAGGGTTCTGGCATTCACTGTACTTCGTTGACTCACTCCACCTCGAGAGGCAGAGTTTAGGTAAGAACAGGCAGGGTTTCGCCCTAAGCGGGGATGTATTGGTCAAATTTTCACTCACCAAATTTTGGAGAAGCACCCTGTGTACCGCCGGCCAACAACTGTCGTATTTCTCGGCTATAGAGTTGCGTTCGACTCGATGGATCAGTGTATACTATCAGAGTCGCTTAAACGTGGGGGTGTACCGAGCGAGTATGTGAACATACTGTGTGCGCTTTATCCCCATACTTCAACTCAGGTTAGGGTTTACGGTGAACTGCCGAATATTTTCAGCACGATGGACGGCGTATTTTGAGGTTGTCCACTTTCACCATGTTTGTTAAATCTTTTCATGGACGAACTAATGAAGGAGTGTCTCCGACCTCACAAAATGCCGGTGTGGAACTCAAACCTGCTGGAAGACTGACTGGTAATGACTATGCAAATAACAAAGTGTTGCTGTTTGGACACCTTCAAACAGCACAGACATGGCTAGATGATATTCTGCTCTTTGCTAAGTATTTTGGAAAGAGCATTACAGCCTCCAGATACGAATTACTTTTACAAAACGTCCTTGATGACCTAGATTTGATGTTAGATAATGAAGTTATGGAGGTTGTTGCCCGTTTTGTATACCTCGGAAGCCGCATCAGCAGCGTCGGTAACTTGAAGTTACGCTAATATTTTTGCTGGAACTCCAACTATCAGTCCATGTTTTTTATCCCGTTCATTCATGAGGATACTTATATGTCCCTTCCGGTTCAGCTGTATGCCTGACGCATCTTTGCAACACACCTAAGCGTTGAAGGTGGCCTTATAGAACAGATACTCCGAGGCCATGATTAGCTATCGGGTGGGAACAAATCTTACACTGTGTATCGTAAGCACATTCACAATAATATCAACACATTTGTTTTCGCTGTCATAGCCATGAACTTGACCAGAAAGTACTAAAGCTCGAGCCGCCACTTACGGTAAAAATGACGTGGGATAAACCAGGAAGAGTGTGGAAATTGGATAACAGTGGTTGAAACAAGGTTAAACAGAGCAACTAGATGTTATGAATGCAGGCACTACATTGACTACAACACACTGATGTTTCGGATAGCGCTGCGATCACGAAAACGCCAGTCAGGCAGGCGGTGCCTACTCACCGTACTCATCTGATCAATCAGTCTTCATAATCTGTGACCATATCGTGTCATGACCACCATACGGTTTTACCCAACTGTTGGTGGCCTCAGCAAATAATTAGCTGTACGCTAAACACTCGGCTGGCAAACAGATTACCTCATTCAACCATCGGAGGCAGTAAAACGTAATTAGCTTATAGATTGTTGTACGATATGATGAAGGAGTATCCGTCGCACTCACAAGATGCCGATGTGGACCTCCTACCTGGTGGAAGACTGACTGATCTTGATTGT
>QNGE01008617.1:0-15991 GCA_008508345.1 Paragonimus westermani | reverse complement strand
TCAAATCACCTTCGTCGTCCCAAAATCCTGAGCCTCCCAAGACAAGATAGTTATCTTACTGCCGTAACTGTTCACATTATCTTGCGAATGAAAAGTTACTACAAACCACTGACACCAAGGCTGGCACGTTGGCGTAGGCACCACAGCTTCATTCGTGGCTGTGTGATGAATCCGCGGCATTTTCAGCACTGTAGGCCATATTCTCTAGAATAAGGATGTTTTAGCNTTTTAGCTATTGTCGCTGGGAGCACCGCTGAAGCAGTGCGACGCTTGTTTGAATTTTGGAGAGTGACTGGAGTTTCTGTGGACACTCGTCCTCTCTGGCGGTTGTTGAGCGTCCATCTTCCACCACTCACTGCTTCCTCAGTACGACTTCTGAATCGCGTTGGTGAAATGTCGAGGAAACCTGAGCGTACGAACAGAACAGCGGTGAAGTGGCAACGCGATACACCTTTGAACTACGGTAGATGACTTGGATGCAACCTCTCCTAACACAGTTGTGCCATTTGGATCAGTGGAACGGGCACGTAAGCCGAGAGTGTGCGTGATCACATGTCCACATTCATCCCAATGTTGGACAGAGTTCGCAATAGACTGACGTGATTCAAATGCTGCATTTCTCTGGTAGTTACCTTTAAAACCACCCATGTTGTTGATGTATCTGCCTCCCAGCCTTTTTGGTTTTACATAGCAACTGGGTTACGTGTTCCGTTCCTGTCAAACCCAAAATGTTTGCTTTCGTGATCGATTGTTCCGGAAAGCCCGTCGCACGGAGGCCACACAGATGTCTTGGACGAGTTAACGCGGACGGAGCAAAAGAGCAGGTGCGCAGCTTACGGTGAGTTTGTTCTCGTCGCGACATTTTCCGTAAAGGCAAAGACTAAATATGCCACACGTGCTCCTTCAGAAGCGAGTTGTTGATCTCTTCAGGATTCAGGGGCGTCATAGAATTAGAGGGAGATCCTCCGGATAGACGGGATGTACAACCTTCAATGATTTCGCTTAGGCAAATCCGGAATCTTCCTCTGTGGTCGTTCGCATGCAAGGAAAAATGAGGCATAGGCCGATGTGGTCATTAAGAATGGTTTCAGTTGACGGTGGAACCTATCGTTCATGGAGTTCGACGATAGGTGATACGCAGTGGTCGTTGTATGTTCACATCCAAGTGCGAGAATGAGGTCGCCTAAACGGGCTGAAGTAACTTTGAATGCACGGCCAGTAGTGGTTGTTGCCGGGAAGCCAAGATTCGAGATGGGCAAGTTAACATGACTACGTGTAATGGTTCAGGTCATCGTGCTTTTCAAATAAACGGTAATGAGCCATCTCGTGAATTGGTCTACACAGGCTGGATTATGTGCAACGCTGCTGGAAGGAGGAAGGGACCAGCGACATCAAGATAGACGTGTTCAAATTGCCCGTCGGGCAAAGCAAAAATATGGCGGTGGATTTTACTAAGCCTACATCTCAAGCACCGTGTGGCCCAGGTGCGAACATACTTCCTAATGCCCGGTCAAATGTAACGTTCGGTGACTGGCTTTGTTCAGGCGAGTGTACTTGTAGGTGGTAAGGAATGAGGATGGCTAGAACACCCAATCGGTGTGCGAGATGATGAACGGTTCAGATTTACCCGTGGGAATGTCACACACGTTTGAGTACTCTGGCCGCGTTGGAGGAGTATCACGTATTTGTAAAGAGGGGTTGACGGGAAGCTGACTAGCTCTTGGGTCAGTGACCTGGGGCTGCGGGAGATTAATGGTCGATGATACCTGTGGATTTTTGAATGAGATCCAGCAGAGGCTAGGCACGGTAACTAGATTGCTGTGGGAAGTCTGCGCGGCGTTTTTTGAGCGAAATAGCATGCGAATGATTTCATAATTGCCAAAAAGAGCGATAAATGCGGTCATTTGGGGCCGCAAGATTTGACGGTGGGCTGGATATAAATCTGTCTTGGAGAAGATAGTCTTCCCGTTTAGCCCCATTGAGATAGGTTGGGTGTCGATTTGGGACAGTGACGTTGTCCAGGGCGTCGTCTTCGCCACGCGGAAGCCAGTCACCTGTTAACTTCTCGGGAACCATGTGACGGGATGAGGCCCTTGGGCTGTTTGAGAGCTAGACAGCGGTAGGTCGTGAGACGTGTTCAAACTCTGCTTCGGTTACTTTGAGTGCCAATGATTGTAAACGATTGGGAATTGCAAGTGGAAGTAGGCTTTCGTTGACATTATGAGAAAAGAAGTCGTGTTTGGACAGTAATGTCAGGTTGAACGGGCTGATAAGCTGTGGAACTTGCCGGAGAATGGTTGAAAGGCCGTTAACTTTCAGGGCAGACCGCAGCTCAATCGTACTGAATATTATTGCCTCGGCATATATCCACAAGGTAATCGTGCTTTCAGTTGATTTCTGACTGAGCCAAAATAATGGTAAAGATCAAGGCCGGTGATCGGGTGTTGTGCATCCACCAACGCGAGTCCAGTAGGGAACTGTAGTCTAGCTCCGAGAAGCAGTGTGAGTAGCTCCTCACAGTGTGTTGGTATCGTTGAACGATTAGCTGCCTGTCATGTATATGACACCGGTTGAATGTTGTACCTGTCATTTTTCGACAAGATAACGTCAACCGCTGCGCCTGTATCAACGAGGAACTTCAAGGCAGCTAGGCGGACGTACACATGAAAATGATGAGGGTTTGAGTCGCAGCCGACGACCGTCACCATTGCTGCGTGACCTTGGCGTTCCCAACATGGAACGTATCCGGAGCGGAACGGCATGGTCTGCAACGACGGAGTACTTTGGAGCGAAGTGGGTGATGGTAATGATAGATGTTTTGATCAGCCAGCTGTTTGCATGAGTAAATTCTGAATGGACGGCGATAGGGTCAGCCTCTCGAATGCGCTGCCAGTTGTATAGAAGCTGCACCGTCATGTCGGGAAGCTGCTGTTTTATTGCACCCTGTTCCGCCTGCCAACTATGGTTAGACAACACCTCTGGTGAATGCAGTTTTGATACCGTGTGGCTTTGGCAGCTCCTGTACACCTGGTCGGACAGTTCTGCGAGTTTACGGAATGGCGTCTTCATAGGGTCTTGTTAGTGTTTCCCGAATGTCATGTGGATAGTTTTGCGCTACGGCTCATGCAGGGTTCGTCCGTTGACAGTACATTCGCCTTATAAGTGTCATTTGGTGGAGGAGTTATGATGGAGTTCTATCGTCCAACTCATCTACTACAAGAAGTTGCGCTAACTCTGTTCATCGGTTCCGACAGTCCGTCCGGTGGTCGCGGCCGCTGAAGTGTCACGATGGCTAACGCTGCGCATGGTGTAAATAAGATCAGCGAAGCCTTTGACGGCCTACTCTGGGAGGTTGCCAACTAGAAAATTGTGCACGGACATTTTTGAACAGATGCGTCGGGACGAGAAGATGACTCTGACTTGAGCAAACCGAAGCTTGGGATTACGATCACCAGACTTATGAAGCTTAAAATGCACTGCGTTTCAAAAGACAGCAAGGTCCGGTTCAGAACCTGTTGTGTTAATGGGAAGAATTACTCACAAAGAAACCGATCGGGTAAAGTAAACGTTTTTGGGTTTTATAACATACGTTCTCGAATCTGCTGCATTCAGGTTGTTGGTATTAAAATAATGTGTAGCGCTAGGAATTATTACGAGGTTATTGACATTTGGTAACCGAGGCCTGAATCAGGGTCCTCTTAATCCAAGCGCGGGAAGCTGTTGCTTTCTGACGCAGTGAAATGGACTATCGTACCAGTAGCCCATAGCTCCTGTGAATTGAACTAGACAACTGAACTGAAATCGCTGAATCATTCCGAACCAATCACCTCCGTGTTCAACACATGTACGCTCGGTAATGCCGTAGGTTTATGTGATGGTTATTGTAGTGGTCTAACATGACGCTGGCTACAGTCACCTGGCTGTCGTAAAGGGCATGATGAGTTGCACAGGCCTACTGTCTTAAAGCAAATGTGCGTCGACTGCAACGGCCGAATAGTTATTAGATTTACAGGTGACGATCCATTTTGATTGTTCCGGTTATGTATTGCACTTCCTTACGTTCAGCCATCTTTCAGTCCTCTGATCGTCTTTTCCAACGGATCTACAAAGTGCAGTTTTCAACAATCACATAGATTTAGTGTTAGTTCGCGTTCACGTTCAAGTTGAACAGGTTGGAGTGGCTGTTGCCAGTCGGAATCTCTTGGGGAGTCAGTGACATTTCGGAGACGCATGAAATAGTCACTCAATTTTGACTGCTCACAGCAATATGTATCAGAAGCGTTGACCCATATCATGGGTCATTCGACGTGAGCCTAAGCCACCAGCGTTTTGTGCATCATAGGATTTCTTCCGAGGGTCCATTTGGGGTGATTGTGGTAAACGCCAGGCAGCTGACTGCAGCGTAGAGCAACCATGTCTAGTGTCCATGAGAGTGCTCCAGCAAGTTGTGCGTGGGTTTTAAGCTCGTGGTCCTAGCCAATTTTGTTTATATCGCCACCCAGTGGGCCTATGCTGATCTGAAAGGCGGTTACCAAAACCTGGAAATTGCCATATGTCGAAGTGTCCGAACATGTTCAGCCTCAAACAATGTTCTCTTCGGGGTGATGTGGTAAGCGTGATTTTTCTGAACAATTGGGTCAAGATGCCATCGCCAGGAGTCAGTCTCCAATTAAAGAAAAGCAGGGCCCATTCATGCTTACGAGCATACTCCTTCAGCCACCGGATAGGGAATGCGCACAACAAGCTTCCGTGTGGAGTAGTTCATAGCAATACTGTGACTTTCTCCGAACTGCGCCCGGATGAAATGTTGTCGGAGATCTTCCAAAGCATAGCGGGCAAGACTTGACAAGTATTGGTGGCATAGAGGAGTGTGACAGCGTGAGAGCTGTCTTTTTCCTTGCATTTTCATTTCACGCAAGGGGACCGAAATGGCTGTTGGAGTATTTCGAATGCGTAGCCAGTGTTTTGGATTATACCGGTGACAGAGTTGCCGCTTGAGTATGATCACGGGTGGTAGGTAATATGGAACAGGCACATGGTTAATCTCTCCAACGTAATGCATGGAGTGGAAGAGCATAGGATTCCCGGCTTGAGATTGAGGGCTCGTCTGACGGCAGCACCCGGTTGTTTTTTGAGCGTCGGTAATAACGTACTTTCATGTAGTCATGGTATATGCTCGGCACCAACTTGAAACCTCCCATCAGAGGCGAAATCGCCAAAGCGTTTCGACATTGGCGTTTCCGGATCAGGAACGGTGATACCACGAGTGACAACTAGAGCAACGTCCGTTTACCTCCACGCCGCTCTCCACCAGGGGTCGTTGTTTGGAACATCTGTCGGAATGTACTGCACTTTTATGGGGGGGTTGCGTGCCAAATACGTCTGTCAACACACCTACGGGAAGGTGCTCTCTGCTGGTGTTCCCATCCAATATAGGACTGATTCGTAGTTGAATGGTCAGTTTGTGCACTCACAGTTGCGAATTTCACTACTCTGTCTTGTATATTATGGTTCATGTTTGTCGTGCTATAAGAAGTTGAAAAAGACGTACAATAGATACCATGCTTTCGGACGAATAATGAGATTATGGATGATTCTCTCCATCTAGTTCTCTCATTTTCTCCACGCTCCACAGATTACTCGGTACTCAAGACTGTATTTTTATATCCAAACAACGGAATCCGAAGTATCCGTGAATCTCTCCCCAAATTGGACGGCCTTAGTTCCGGGTAATCTTCTCCGACATTCCGGTGCAAATGATCTGGACAATTGATTGGCAACAGCCACTTTGTCCCGTGTAAATTGAACTAGAACTTGTAACTCGTTGCTTATCCGGAGTCTGGTGTTCTCGTGTTTTTATTGGTCCTTGTCGTTCGCGGTTTGAGGGCCAATCGGGAGGAACTTCACTTCGCGTTAATCGCTCATCGTGGTCCGTGCCACGCATCAGGTTTCGTGTTCAGGTTTCATTATAGTACATTGGTGTATCTTACAAATAACGGTGGACTAACCACGAATCCTCGAGGATCTCTTGGAAAGATCTGTGGACTGTTATGATATACTGGTCCCAAATTGGACGGCCTTAGTTCCGGGTAATCTTCTCCGACATTCCGGTGCAAATGATCTGGACAATTGATTGGCAACAGCCACTTTGTCCCGTGTAAATTGAACTAGAACTTGTAACTCGTTGCTTATCCGGAGTCTGGTGTTCTCGTGTTTTTATTGGTCCTTGTCGTTCGCGGTTTGAGGGCCAATCGGGAGGAACTTCACTTCGCGTTAATCGCTCATCGTGGTTCGTGCCACGCATCAGATTTCGTGTTCAGGTTTCATTATAGTACATTGGTGTATCTTACAAATAACGGTGGACTAACCACGAATCCTCGAGGATCTCTTGGAAAGATCTGTGGACTGTTATGATATACTGGAGTAAGGAATTGCTGCATGGGTCCTGCGCTAATTAGGAGGTTTGTAGGAATTAAGTCACCGCGAAGTCTACGAGACTCAAGTGGATAAAGATCAGGAATTTCGAAGCGAGACTCATAGGAGAGATGCCACAAGCCACTGACCGTTTTGGTGGCTACTTGCTGGCGAGTGTCCTGACTGGTGTAAACGACTTGATTTGCATACTCGAGCAGTTGTCATACATAGACTCCGTACAGCTTTTGAAAGGCATGTCTGTTTACGCAAGGAAAATGTCTTTTTATCATCCCGAGTGGCAAGGGATTTAAATCCCTTTTTGGCGACCAACTGATCATGATAGGCGCGAAAGATAAGCTAGACGACAGCCAAATCCCTGCAGGGAAGACCCATGGGTCTTCCTAAAGCCAACTATTACACTGTGCACTGTTTATCACGAATAGATTCCCGGAGTCTCCTCCGATCGACATATATGCACACTTGCTGTCGTTTAAAGGGAGATTCCGGTCATCTGACTAGCTTTTAATATGGCCAAGTTCAATCTGCAGTGCACTAAGATTACGAACATTCCAGATTTTTAAGCCATCAGCATAGAGGATGGCGTTGCTAGAAATAAGCTCAGAGAGGTCGTTGTCATTTATGAGAAACAACAGTAAACCAAGTACGGATCCTTGAGGGATTCTCGCGGAGACCGCGGGTAGGGAGAAAAAAGGCCCGAACCGGTTTTTACACTGAAAGTCCTGTTGCCAAGGAGAAGAATAATCCAGCGGGGAACCTCTCCTTGGATCCCATAAGCCGCTAGTTTATGTGTAAGAGGACCGTGTGGGATACGGTCGAAGACTTTGGCAAAGTCGAAGAAGATAGCATCCACAATATGACCATTGTCTTTGGCCTCCGTTAGGCTATCGATGGCGATTAACACATTGGTCATACGTGACCGGCCGGGAAGAAAGCTACACTGGATGGAGGAAAAAGGTTATTAAAAAAGAAATGCTTAAGATGATGCGTTCCAGCGGACGCATGGTTATCCTGCATGGGATGCTGGCACCGGTAGATTCTGGCTTAGGAAGACGGCACGGCCTTCCGTGCATCTACCGGAGGAGTCCTTTCGGTACAAAGAATACTCACGAACATGCAGTTCGTTATCACCGATATCCGCGGAAAGCCAGGTCTCTGATAAGGTGGGAATATAAATGATAGTGTCGTGGACCAAGTGTCTGATTTCTGGTAGTTTGTTTAAAAGCCTTAGACAGTTGGTTTACACGCATTTGAGGGCCACTTCCTTATTTGGCTGAGTGCGAAAAGAGAGAAAAGAGCAAGAGGGAGAGCAATCCTATTAGCAGAGAGAGGTGCGTATATGGCGGTACCGTTTCGTGAGCCCTCTTGAAGGGTAGGGGCCGTTTCATCACAGCCTGAACTTATGTGAGCGTCTTCGTGGGACGCTTCGTCTGCTTCTGTAGCCCGAAGGTCGATGGCTTCCGGGCCGCTTCCGCAGTTAATGATACTAGGCGAATTCCAGCGTTAAACCCACGTGCGATCGACTTTCAACGAATCCGACTAAATTTCGCAAGCTTTCCTAATTCGCCTTCTTATGTGCGATAGCATTTTCTTTGTAAACTAGTGAACGGTGATGCATGCGATCACCGAACTTCCGTTGCATTTGGCGGTGAGTATGTCGTGAAAACTCAGGCGCCCATAGGACGCTGTTTGAATCTTGAGGCTCTGTGTGTTCTGTGAACGCGGTTTCAGTCCGATCTGACTCCTTTGTTTCTACCTACCTATAATCTGAATCCATCTCCAGCTTCCTGAATGAGGCAGAGCTCCCTAGAGCGCAAAACAGACCATCAGTGAGGGGCAACGTGAGCACAGCTTTACCATCGAATTTGTTCAGTCTTCTGTAGCCAAAGTGTAATTGCATGCAACCGATTTCCCTTCTCGATAACACAATATGGAAGGTCAAAGGGGAGCTCGACGGCTGAACTATGTTTTTCTGAAGCATCTTATCAGTCACTTCGGAATTTTCAGATTGTAAGGCCACAGAGATTCTCCTGTGCAGCGTATTCACGGAATTGACTTTCCCTGTGTCTATTCTTTGCTTCGGCATGTTGGTTTGACCCTGGTCGTTTTCATCCCAGGCTACTGCATTAATGTGAACAAGAATTACTTTTTCCAACCTAAGTGCGTCTTGAGTATCTTCGCAGCTCCCCAGGAATTTGGGCAGCGGTTTCACCCGTGACAGGACATCTCCCAGAGCTACATGCAGAATGAACCTGGATCTGTCACGGTTGCACAATGTTCTGGGGAGCACCGTACACGATGGTGTAACTAGCGGACGTTTCGACGCAATACCCAAGACGCCTCCGGGGATCAGTCTCGACTATGCAGCTACCTGTAAAGTTTAGGATCACCAAGGTTTTGTGTCTGTGCGCCCTTCTGGATACCCGAACCACGGGTGTCACAGGCCCTCGAGTACTCATGACATGGCCATCAGCGGCCGTTGATATCCAAATGCAGGGCTCCAATTTGTGGCAGACGAATCTGTTAACCACATCTGGTCTAAACAAGCTGCGGGGTGCCTCGGTGCCTGAAACCCCCCGACAGTTGCCAATTGCGAACGTCTGGCGATCCTTCGAACTACTCTTATTCCACTCGTAATTCTATCCATAGGCTGATTTCAGAACAGTCGCGTCTGTTATGTAGCGGGCGTCTATAAATTTCGAGCCCGCTGAGCAACCAATTCGAATCCTACAGGGGGAACCTTCTTAAAGGCGAGTTTTTCTTGAGTAGGGTGCTAAAGTATTGGAAATTTTTCATGACTTAGAGAGAAGTTGACAAAACGCGGTAGTGGATCCACCAGATATACAAGACCCGAGATCAACGATTCACGCGAATACGACCAATTACAGCCCCGTAGTGGTGGGGTGATCAANACTTCGCGGACCAACCTTCGGGCAACGTGGACGCACCAGGGGACAGCGCTCTTCGGAAGTAGGGGTTCGAGCAACAGTTCTGAAAAGAGAAACAATACGAACAAACATGAGCCGAAGGCCCAGTAAGCCATGCACACGACTTACACAAACGAAAGCTAAAATGGCACTGACAACACAGCAGCACGCCCCGTCACACAACGCAAATTCAATCCGTGCGCGCTCGCTGGTTTCGGTTGCGCGTTACAACGGAACCGGGATACACATAAACAACTGCATAGCAATGAGAAATGGGAAAAACTGCGCGGGGCAAGATTCCGCGAGCAAACGACGTCATGTCTTAGAGGTGCATCAAGATTGGAGTTCGTGGAAGAAATGTTCTGTCGCGCGCGTAATTCAAAAGGCTACATCAACCCTTTCAATGAAGACTGGTGATAACATTTCGAATTTGGGGAGAAGTGTCAACGAGGGGGGGAGTGGATGAAGATAAAGAGCGTGGTCACCTGCTTTCCACGCATCAAACACTCAACACAAGCAGATTCGTTAACACCAGTCTCCGAAACCATCATGATCTCTCAACACTCAGGTAGCTGCGAGTTGGGTTTCTACCGTGCCCTGGTTCCCTTGATTCTGAGCTCTTCTCGCTGGCGACACCGGTATCCTCCGCCCCTTTATGAGACACATGGTCCTTGTGTCTCTCCTGATCGTGCCGTTATTATTTACCAAGTACACTTCGCGGACGCAAATGTCGGTACTTACCACTGTTCAACTAGCCATGGCTTTGTACAATTCGCATATGGGCCGATAGCCACCACCTGCTGGGAGAAGGTCATCAACCTTCACGTTTCTTCCAAACATCGTCCACTCATTGTACGCCTGCAGAAAGTGTGGGTATTCCTTGATCCACCTTCTCCAAAACATTAACCAGGTGTTTCTCCTGCCTCCATTCATTCGTACTCTTCTAGCGGCGAGACTTGAGTGCACAGTCGGCAGAGTTTAGCTTCTACACTAACAAGTTGTTTGGTCTCAGGACTATCGTAGAATGGAACTAAAAGTCTGTCACTCAGGACTCTACCGGTTTCGAACAATTAATTTCGATAGCCTTGCCTGACATCACCTGTTGCTTAACGACAGCTTGTACGACTCATCGAAGTGTGCAAATCATGTGCTTCCATGTTCCACCACAATGCTGGGCAAGCGAAGGACTAAATGCCAGTCACTGCCACCAACCACCGGAATCAGGTAGATTTTGTCTTGGCCGGAGGCAACCAAATTCACCTTCAACTCCGACTCCGCGCCTGCAAACTTCTGTAACACGTGGCCAGCGTCTCTGTAACACTCAGTCTCTTTGTAGTGTCTTTTAACCACATCAGTCACAACCCCACTTGGAGGGAGTATCACCGTTCGTGTGTCATGGGATGGCCCGGTTGAAACTTTCACCGTGGCGGGCTTCACTCTTGTCAGCGTGCCCCGTCGGCCCTTGGAATGTTCCGTAGGATTATCACCGAAAGCGCACTGCTGCTCCCCTCGACCGATAGATTCATACGCCCGATGCAGTTCTGCCTTACGCTAGGTACGCGGCATACCGGGACATTTCTGACCACTCCTCGCGCTGATAAATTAATTCTCAAAACGCAATAACCATTATATCGCACGAAGTAGGGTGCACCAGTGGTAATGATGTGAAGCGAGCATCTTGTATCAACGTGGGCTACCGGACCTGTCTATTACCAGCGTCTTCCGTAATTCCAGTTTTTTCGCTTGAAGCTGTTTGGGCAGTTTGTCGAATGGTCACAAATTCTCAAATCCCCATAGAAAGGTCGGGCCATTAAGTCACGTGTGTAGTTTTTGAGATCGAGCATCAGATGTCTCTTGGAAACCCATGTCCGCCGGGTTAGTTCGGACGGAACACGTCGCCTTTGGCAGCCCTGGGTTTAGTCATGAATTATTCGAACGTGACTAACCAAAAAGGTGACAAAGCATCAACAGTTACTCTCCAATACTCTATCACCATGGCTGAGTCTGTCCAAAGTATGGTGCCTTTACAAGTCAGCTTGAATTCATTCATTATAACCTTCATGAGCCTGGTGGACAGTACCGCAGTTGTGAATCCTAACCTCTGGAGAGATAAGGACTTTGAAGATGGAACCCGGACTTTTCTAACAGGAACAAGGAAAGTATGTTACTATCTCCCGATATTTCCTGGTGGTTGCCGACAGCACAGTAGCCCGTCTCGGGGGCGCCAGAAAACATAGTTTGAGTGCGCTAGCGTCTCCGCATGGTGTGTGGTACCATGTGTCACAACAGCAGGGTTTGTCGACGCCACGCCACCACCTCTCCATCCACTTCGGTGCTTTCGGTTCAACGGTATATCACGTGTTATATCTACGCCACAGAAGCACTGAAGTAACTTTCGACCACGAAAAACGAGCGGAACAGTGTACATTAACGGGCCGTGCATCGTCGCATTACTAGCCATTAAGCCCCTTCTAGTGGATGGCCCCTTCAGCAGAGAGACGTGATGCCTGAAACATTCCTTTGGCACGTGCCATGGGACCCCAAATGACTTTTGGTGACGGTGGTAATCTAGATCCAGTGCTGTTGACACTGATGTTCTCTCGTTTGGTGGTATATCCGCCAGCGCCTCGGTTATGTTATACGTCCACCTTGCTAACATAAATCCACCCAATAGGAGTGTTCTGTGTAAACCAGACGCCAGACATCTCGCCTCCCCAAATGTATCCGCCGACAACAAGCAGCCATAAACGTGAAACTTATCGCCCACAACTTGAATGACCAGCTTGTTAAAAAATACCCATTATCGACCGCAGTCTGCATGAGCGCATATGATACGCAGAATGGTGAGAAAGTAGCCCCGATAGCATGGGCGATAATCCCACTGGACTAGACATTGACTCGTCGCTTAATTACTGGAAGTCCAATATTTACTAGTTTGTTTCAGAAACCTTCATCCGCGAACCATTTCCCCTATGCCTGACGACGAGGTCATTAAACACTCGCGGAACCGTGACAAAACACCCACTGTGTTAATCAAAAATGGTTATTCTAGAAAGACTGATCGAAGGGTTGTCCTCGGTTTTAGTCTCCTGGCCAAATACACTCCGTACCTTTTCAGACTAAATCGGATTAAAAACCGGGTAGGTAGCAGGTACCATCGGCAAAAGGTCTTACATGTACTGGTGTCAGCTCTCGATATACAACCTTCGGTCACATGTGTCTTACTAATGTCATAATATTTATGTGCCAATCCAGAATCGTGGTACAGTCTCTCACTCGATAAATTAGAACTTCTTGAGCTATCCACCAGTTTACAGAAGAACATATTGTCAGACAGCCACGGGAACTCGAATTCTTACCGATCGTGCTTGATCGTCGCAGTGGAATATAACATACGATTAACTCACTGAGCATCACAAGAGGTAGCTACTTCATCAGGCAATCCGCGCTCGACAAAGTCCATGAGGAACGTGCAGTGAACTAACCGTTTGTACAATGGCATTTGGCCTTATTGCTTTTTGACGTGGGCATGGGACCTCGCAAAGCCCAAACAAGGATAATCTCATACAGCATCCCTAACTACTGACCCTGCCCGCACAACCTATTAGTTACCCAACAGTATCGTCTTCCAAAGGGATGATAGATAAACTTTACAGGTGGGGTCAATGATGAACGTCACAACGAAATGTGGTTTCGGCATGCTTGACTGAAAGACTGTTAATAGCAAAGGCCTTGTCTACGCCGATCCAACTCCCAATAACCGAAGAAGGTTCAGTCGTTCAGATTGACCCTCGATATCCTGATAGGAATGGAGCCACGACAGACCTTTTCACCATGCAAGAAGGAAGCACTACACACTGACTCCTCTACGCCTGCATAGTGTGAATTACGATTTTGTTCACTAACCGATGCTTCACTTTTGTACAAAAACGTTTTGCGTCATCTATGCATGTTGTTCGAAATGATTAAAATGACCTTGCAGTTACAAGAAAAAAAATTGGGCACGCACTTCTTTCTGTTCTTCTACCTGTGGCGTAGTTGTTTGACGATACTACACGGATCTGACCCATTTTTAAGCCCCGCTGTACTCCAAACATTGTCGCAGTACCGACCACGTTTCAGCCGCCCACAATAATCTCGGAATATCCTGGCTTCCCGGATACTGGTAATTTGGAATATTGTGTCGGTCCTCTTGAATCCTTTCTCTGCGTCAACCTCTTTATTACTATAACTTGCCGAAATTCTCATTACTATCCTGCTGCATTCGTTCATTTTTTGTCACCGAACCCAGTGAAATACGTCTGCATTTACTTAGGGTAGTCAGGGACTCTTTTCGACAACTACAAGTTCACTTTAGGCCTCAAAAACACTGTGTCTGTGTAGATCAGTGCATGATTCTGCCCTCCACATGCAGGCGGTGAACACTGCTGACGGACTCCGCAATACTTTGTTATGTACTTCAACAATGGGTTAAGATAATATCATTTACACTTCCTTAGGATCTCACATCATCGCCCTAATGACACGCTTCCAAATCACCGGCACATGTACAACTGATGATGGTCCTCAATCACTGCACAGTAGTGTGGCTTGTTCACCGTTTAGACGACAGTTGAGACACGGGGTGTCCGTAAAAAATCTCCGCGGAAGCGTCTAGTTTTGTTTCCGCACATGCGGTCCAGGACTGACCAGGCGATGCGTCCAAAGCACAGGGTCATAGAAACTGAAATTTGTCTCTTTGTATGCTCGGGCAAGCCGCTGAAAGAAGGGTAATTCTGCTCAGTTCTCCTACATAGGAAGAGGAAGACTGTCCACAACACATGGAAGGCTTACTGGGAAATTTGACCGGAATGAATGGATCAGCCGGGATAGCGTCAACTGACATCCCCACACCTGAATGGCTAAACGGTGTGGCTTATTAGCATATTTCACAGTGAGCTTTAAACCGCTAATCATGTCCTCGATAGTAGCCTGAACAATTTCACGGAGCATTCAAAATCGTTCAAATCGCTCCATATATTGACCGACAGCGGCTTCTAGAGTGACTATCGCGTGGTAATCAGAACTCCCTACGGAGCTGGACGACAATTTGCTCCAAAAGGTCGATGTTTTGTACTGAAATCCAGATTTCGTAACACGAAAAGTTGTTAGGCGGTCAGCATGAATAGTTTGAGGCACAGAAGGTGTCAAAATGAATGAACCGAGCTGTCAGTGCGATTGGTTAGGGTATAAAACTGGGTATTTTTCGCGTTTTTGATTGGAGGGTTTTGTATGGTATTCACTAATCCGTTAATATCAGCTACCGTTAATCATGGCGTGGAGGCTATGAAACATATAATTCTGGTATTCAGGAGGATCAATAGAATATTGCAAGTGGGCATGTGTATAGTTGGGGGAAAATGCGCATGTGTTTGACAAACTCATTTAATTTTGATGTACATGTTTGAGTTCTGTTGGACCCACTGATGAGCACCAATTTTTGTCGTTTCCAGCAATCTTGGTGGTGGGTGCATAATAACCCAGAAGAATGAGAATGATATTTATTTTATGACGGTTTCCAGAACATGCAATAGATCAAAAGCGCGATAGAGGTTTAATGAATGAAAAGGATGAAACAGACTGTTTCAAGCGAGCCGTTTTTAGAGGAATTGATACAGTGAGGACGGGCATGCGCACCATATGCATCAGAGAGGCAGATGTTACTCGGANTTGTTGATTTACTCACCGTTCATAACATACTTCAACGAGACAACTGGAGGGTGCTAGAGAGCTGGACGTGAGAGCACCTTGAGCACAACCGCACGGCAGCCGCCAGAGTGGAAGAGTGCGTCAACGGGAAGTTCCAGTCAACCTTCAGAAGTCAAACAAGCGTTAGACTGGTTAAGCGGCGTTCCTAACGGTAATAGCTCAACATTGCTATCCTAGTGAATGTAACCTACAGCAGTAGAGATGATGCGGATTCATTATACAGCTACGAGTAAAACTGCGATACCTTTGCCGGCACACTAACTTTGATGCTAGTGGTTTGTAGTAAGTTTACATAAACAAGGTAATGTGAACAGGCGCGGTGTTGCTGGCAAGGCAACTCTCACATCGCGTGGACGTCGATGGTGATCTTGCTACATCAGCCCCCGTAGAAGGGTGACTAATATAGGAGGCCTTCTACCTGTGAATTTTATTTCTTGGCAACAGTTGCTGTCTCGCTGGCCAGCCGCACGCTAGCCACCCAACCTGGAAGTGCCTCCTGAGGACGTGACGGGGTGTGTGGGTTCCTTACTGCGCAGGCACAAAGTGCTACGGCGTTCAACTGTTGCTATGCATCTAGTCAGACCTAGGAATGATGGGAATGTGAAGTACCGGAACGTTAGAGAAGAAGGCAGATACCCACGATAACGCGTGTCCTGCAGCGCCTGAGAAAATCTATACTTACGTGCAGGTATCTTCCGTGAAAAGCAAGTCAGGAAATTGTACCTAAAAATACTGAAAGCTGCTGATCGACAGGAGCTTGCAACACACATATTGAATTGTCAACTGTACAACGAATTAGACCCAACTATGAAAAGTTTGGGCTTCCGCTGGAGTCGACGAAACGACAGACACAGCATGCCTCAACGCGGCAAGCGCTCTCCCAG
>QNGE01008616.1:3593-15994 GCA_008508345.1 Paragonimus westermani | reverse complement strand
GAAGCATCGTTTGTGAACAAAATCAAGAGAAAAACTCTACACATATAGGACGAACTGTAAGAGGTGATCCTGGAATAACTCCATGAAAATAGTGCATAGATCAACTCTGCGATGACCCGGTGAATTTTCGAAGAGTCACTCCACCCGATTGGCACCATGAGTTATGTTCAGCACCTTCCGAAACAGACGAAGAATCTTTGGTCGATTTCTTCGCGAAAGTATGCACAGCCCAGTGGTATTCCCGGTGATTTACATACATACACACCTGGGCTCGAAGTGACTTGGTAAAACGACCAATGTGACCCCCTACTCTAGAAAACTCAGGCTGGCATCAAACCAGGATGCGTAATTCACCACTGATCAGGCTACCAATTGTAATGCCAGTACTATTGGCTGTTTGCATGTGGTCTATGTGGACATGTCAGTTTACGACAAATCACCCCCCACCCGTTAATTTTAGATAATTTCTGCAATCCCAAATGTACACCACTCACAGGGATCAAGCCTTTCCAATCACATCTAACAAAAGTACCAGCAGACATTAATTTGCCTACTGGTTTCTGTCAAACTTTTTATTATGACCTACACTATCCTTTATCCGAGCATCAGCACTTGATTGGATGTCCTGGGGGAGAAATATTGCGGTGTTTTCATTGGTTTCTATCTCATTTTGTTGACTACACGTAACTGCGGCGGGCCGCATTGTGTACTCTCTTATGACATGAAAAAAAGGTGAAAACATTGTTGGATAAATTCTGCTACGCTCACGCGTTATTTCTTTCTACATTGCCGGTGATTGACAGCCAGCCAGGATAATCCGTTGTTGTGGCAAATTTCAGCCCGAGCGCTCCGTAGCAGTAGTTGCGCATGGAATTTTCGGGACGCCAATGGACATCTCAGGGACAATGCTCATCTTTGATGAGTCCGAGACTTGACTTCACCCGTTATTATGTGCCGAGGTGTAATGTTACCCTTCTTTTTTCTTCTACTACACTTATGTGAATTTTCTAGTTAGTTAATGATTCTGTTCACCAAAGAGGGGCTGGTCCGAGTGAATACAATTCACCTGACAATGAGGAGGTACGGCTTGATACCACAACTTCCGTTTCTGGGTTTGTTCCAGGTTTTGAATCAGCCTCTAAAGAAATGTCCGGGGTTAGGACAGTGCAAATAAAAATTCCTGAGGGTCTGAAGAAGCAACGTCATTGCTACAAACCAGACTCTCATTTTAATTGCGGTTGGAGTGCTGATAGCAATTCGTGATTGAGCACTGTGACAGGGGTTGAAAAAGCGCTGTCTTCCTTAACGAACTCAAACGCAGGACTTGTGGCATAGAGTAAATCTCAGCTTGATGGGTTTCTGTTGAACATTTTATGGATGGGAAACATTGGTAGCGTGAAAGTATGCGACTGGTGCTGACGTCTTGGAGATCCCGTTGGTCGTTTCGGCTCCGCTTGTGGTTAGTTTGTTCAAACGTGTGACGCAATTAATCAACCTGTTCCATTTTGGTGCCCGTTATAACAAAGCCCGATACTACGGCGGCGTGCCATCCGGATTAATCACCATGCTGGCAGGCCATTTTGCTAGCGTTGTAAATACGGGTAGGCTGTGACCTTCTCCAAGTCGTTGGTTGACTTCACAGGGATGTGCTTGTCCAACCCAATTCCTTTACATCAAGGTTGTTTAACTGAAAATAATTGTGCGTGTCACGTGACAACTTTGTTAGTTCACTCGCTGTGTTATTTCTGTTACATGGAGGCTAGGTGTGGCTTTGAGTTGGGTACTCGTGACTGTAGGCAGTATTCATCGGAGAGGTCTCGAGTGACTCTCCAAAGATTTGTGTCGTCTGCATACCACAGAACGCTTGAGGATAAAAAGCAACGGTATTTCATTGGTGCGCAGGATGAACAGTAACTGTCTTAAAATTGCCCCTTGTAGTACCCAGCAGTCGGCTTTTTCGATTGTTGGGCAGGTCTTTTTAAGTCTCTCTGCTGCTGAACCTGGACATCTGGGTTTTTTGTGCGTTTTTCAGGCGGTTTCGCTCAGTTGTCGCCAGAGTTTTCACAACCATCGATCTACGTTTTTCTGTCGTTTCCCCTACTAGGTTGGGAACCTGTTGTAGTGGGATCAATCAATTCAGGTGTCCGAGCCCGAAATGTAGGGTTTGCTTTAAACAAAAGCGGAAATATGTGCTAAGAACAAAGAAAACACGACTTGAGTAGAATGAGTTATTAGGAATGCAGGGAAACAGTGAAGAGTCATGCATCATACGGTTAGCAAGGCAATGGTGATAGATTGGCTACGAAAGATTCCCTGAGTATCACGCGTTACAGTTTCTTGAACTGTCTGACGTCCTACACTCATTGTCTCAGCAGGTCATTCAACATTTATGGCACATTTTGACACATTGCTGGTTGCCGAGGTGTTTGTGTAGTAGACCGGAGGTGTATTATCCAGTCTGAAAGCGGGGGATTGTGTCTGGAAGTAATTTCAAATTTCAAATCCAGGACTTGGTGAAGGACTGCGCCTGTTGACGTTCTGATACTTGACTGGTGTGATCCGGAGACTGACCAGACTGTGCTTTCTGTTGATGTGTTCAGTGGTGATCTAAGGGTAGGTATAGAAGGAAAGGAGTATCGAAACCTGGCTGCTCTAAACAGCAGAACCAGATCATACTTCGATTAGTACAGAGTAAGGAAAGGGTTGTTCAAATATTTGTCCAGTTATATATATATATGTACGCTCGCGGCCCCAACGATTTTTGCGGGCAACTTCTTCCACGAGTTGACTGCGCGGTTAGTGAAAAAGTTATATCGTGATCTTGTTTTCTTGACTGTGAACCTATGACCCCTCAAGTCTCAGTCCCGACGCATTCTGAACAAACCTGTCATGGGGCTTGTTCCAGTGTTGTGGGTAATCTTGTACATTTCAAAAAGGTCTCCTCTTACCCGCCTGCGTCCGAGTGAAAATAAGTTGAACGGAGTCAGTCGGTCCTGGCAGCTTAGACCCTTCATACCTCATACCATACATGTGGCGATCTTTTGTGCTTTTTCGAAGGCGGCTATGTCCTTTTGGAGATATGGTGACCAAGCTTGGACACAATATTCCGGGTGCGGGCGAGCTATAGCCGGATGCAGTGGAATGAACACCTCTGGACAAGGTTTAGCGATCGCTTATTTCAGTCGGTATAACGGCCGCCGCGCTTTTGTCGCAGATGCGGTACAGTGAACAGATAGAGTAAACGTACTAATGACTTGGATACTCAAGTCTCTTGTTTGCTGCTTAGTTGTTAGTTCATATGTCCGTCCATGGACATCTCATAGATACCTGGGCGTTGACTGGAGAGTTTTGGCGAGCAAATGACTTTTGTGAACGTTCGGCGATAAATCCCACTTTAACGTCCATTCGCAAATTATCAGAATGTCCCCTTGGAGAGCGGTCGAGTCCGACGAACGCCCGACCACCTGCGTACAGATAAAATAAACAGACAAACTCATTGGTCAGGTTGTTTATGTATACCAGGAAAAGCAGAGGGGCGAGGATTGATTCATGAGGAACTCCACTTAAATGAGAACCATTGTCCGACACTACTCCTCTTACTCTTACTCTACACGACCTTCCAACTAGAAACATCCGCATCCACCTGCAGATTCCAGCAGAGATCCCAACTTCTCGGAGTTTCCAGCATAGAAGCCTGTGGTTGACAGAATTGAGGGCTTTCTGAAAGTCCAGATAGCACACCTCGACCACTTCTCCTTTATCCAAATTCTCAGTGACAGTCTAATATCTTCGACTCGGCCGAGTTCGACTTGAAGCAGTTAACCCGTTTCTGAAAGCGCAAGCACAAATACGCCAACACATCTATCGCTTTAAATATAAATTTCACAATCGACCAATTCGTCTCATCTAATATTTGTTTCACTACACTAACTTGGTAACACAAGGAAGACTTTAGCTCCTGCCGCTCTTTTCTTTGGAGGTGGAGAGTTATGTGTGAGTTTGGCAGTTTTCACTCGAGAATACATTCCTGTTTGATGTTCATATAAACGAGGCCAGGTGACTGAATAAGCAGAGCAAGTTTCATGCATTGGATGATTGGCTCTTTCGTGCTATTCAGGCGTAGGATTATTGCACATGGTCCCGAGTGGTTCTTAGGACAGGGTTACATTAAAAATCCATAGTACGGTTTTTATGAGCGCCCAATGCGTTTATCCAGGATCCTGTGTATTGTTCGAGACGGTTCGAAGTGAACTACGTCACTGATTGCTGTCTGTAACATTTCGTAAGATGTCCTCTAAAAAACATCAAATGTGGTCGGGCTTATTACGGAAGCATTTCTCAGTTTCATAGAAGTTACGAACTTTTAAGAATGTACCGGGGTATAGCCCGTAGTTTGGGCAGTATGAACGAAGCATCAGATAATACCAGTTACAGTGTACCTGACGTTGTATGCCTTATATATTTTACCACGTCCATGTGCCCCGACCATGTAATTGTAGTCAACATCTGCCACTCATAGCCTAGATGGGCTATGTAGCTCGTATAAGCTATAACTGACAGGATGAGTATTGTCCAAAAGGTGCTCCAAGACGTCTTAAAGCACCTTTTGGACAATACTCATCTCTGCGTCTCAGCACGGGTTCCTAACAAGTGGGTCCTGTTTAACGAACATGCTGCTCTTTATGGGCAGCTTAATGGGTGTCGGAGATTAGTCTGGTACCAGGCGCCATTGTCCCCGACTTTGCCAAGGCATTTGACCGGATACCACACGGCCCACTTCTATAGAAACTGGAGACATACGGCATCAGAGGTGATACTCATCGCTGGATCACCTCGTTTCATGATTATAGTACCTTTCATGTTAATGCCGACTCTGATCTACTCCCTCGTATCTATCTCGGCGGGCATACCACAGAGATTTTTTCTTGGTCCACTACTACTTTTAATTCATATCAACGACTTGCCGGAGACTTCCAGTCACTCTTCTCTACGCAGATGACTCGAAAGTCTGCAACTCCCATGATCCGAACACTGACCTCGAAGCAGTTAAGAAATTACCAGCAGAGTGAAGTCTTTCCACTAAAGATGATTAGTGTGCACACACATCTCGGTGTCAATTCTGGCAACGTCTTCGTAACACATTATGCACCGGCAGAAGTACGTGTTACCACAATATCTTAAAAAAGAGCTGGGCATATGGCTACCGTTCAATGCGCTCTCAGTCCATCAGGAAAAAGCAAAAAATGGATTAGCCATATTAGACATGACAAAGCGGACGTTTCCTTGAGTCAACAAAAAGGATTTTCAAACTCTTCACGGGTTTATGTGTGACCACTTCCCAACTACTACAATTCAGTTCACTCTGGCTTTCAGAGACACACATGTGAGCTGCGACAAAAATCGTAGTAGATCTTCGGAACGTTTCCTACGAGTCTAGGTTTGAAATCCTCGATGTTTACCCTCTGAAGTGCCGGAGGCTCTGAGGAGACCCTATTCTTACTTCCTCTATTTTCTTCTGAAGGGCTGGCAAAGAAACTGCTCTTACAGGTCGAAATGGACTAATAGGTCATGATAAAAAAAAGTTGTTCAAAGAGAGACCCCAAAAAGTTGTCGCAGAATTTGCTTTGTCATAGAGTAGTTACCTATTGCGATAACCTTTCGCTAGTTGTCACTAGAGCTTGTTCTAGGATGAAATTTAAGGCCTTGTCAGAAGTTTATCTGCGTGTCAAAAGTAGTAGGTGCCCATTGCTGTTACATTTACACTATCTTGAAGGAGTGCTACACCAGTCTTTCCATCTCACTTCAGGAAAGCCGATTTCCGCGTGATACCAGAAGAATTCTACTTACCCGGGGGCTATCGGCCTCGCACCCACCTACCAATTACTGAATCACAGATTTGAACGTTGAGGTGGTCGGATGTCGGCTACAGTCATACTGTCGCTGTGTACATGTGGTAAATTACGCAGGATGCATAGGGCCATTTATGACTACAGGCACAATATGAGTCTGTGGATCAAAATGATGTGATAATTTACCTACGTTGCTTAAACTGTGCAGTGTGCTTCATTACATTATGAACCATATGACTGTTCTGTGGTGATGTATTCTTTCATCAAGTGCGAACTTTTCTTTTCATAAACATTGTCTACATTTCGCACTACTACGGAGTCTCTCAGGTTTCGTTAGAAAGGGGACAACGAGTAACGTAGTGGTTCGGTTATAACCGTCCTGAGCAGTGCACATGATCCGCAAATAAACGCAATGTACGTCTTGGGAGTTCAGTTGTGATCTAAGCCTACGATATGAAGCGCCTGTAATCTGATCGAAAATATACTCCTTAGGCTGGGTGACACATGCGCACCGATACGTTTGCAACGAGGATGGATACCTCGATGGTGGAAAGGATGCCAGGCAAGCCTCAGACCCAAAGACGATTTGCCTGGAAAAGGTTCCAACTTACAGGCGAATACCATGGTTACCCAGAGTGTCGCGGATTCGAGAGGTTGGCCATTTGCATACAAAGGAGTGTCGCCTGGGTTACGGGCAAAGTATGTAAGGATAAAAGGTAAGGCTTACTTCAACTCTGTTAAATCCAAGGCGTCAGTGCCAGCTCCGACAGACTGTGTTAAAAGTGAAGGTGCGTGAATGCTACCACGTAGGAGAAAGCTGAGTTTCTTCCCTGTTTTTTTCGAGAGATTGCATAATACTGACATTGAGGATCGCCCCACAACTATCCACTACTCCGGGCTTGCCTATAATGGCAGATGTGCAAATTTACAGTCGTTATCCCAACAGCTTTGAACGTGACCAGAAGGCACTGTAAATCCATCTACTGCTCACTTCAGCAGTCTCGTGGAATAACGTAGACGACGTTGCTGAAAAGGTTAAGAAATAATGAGAGAGGGTCAGGCAAAAGAACTGGGAATAGCAGTACGTTACGACACATTGCTATCTTGGATAACGTTTCTGACCGGCGATTGAAGTGATCACGAGGACCCCAGCCAGGCAGGCGATACCCATTCACTCTGCTACCTTGACGTAGTGATCGGGTTTGTGTAGTGCGTCTATCTGGGGAGCTGTGTTGATTGGGACTTCGGTCCTGCCAGGCGCAACCTTGTGAGACAGTTCAACGATTGTGGTTTGCACTACTGACCGCGTAGGAGTGTTTGCGTAGTGAGACACTATCCTATAAACAGACCCATATTTATAGTTACAACACTACTGTCTTGCGAATCAGGAGGGATGTGGTTAGAAAAGACACCTTAGACCAAAAAGGCACTCCGATTGCCCAACAGTTCACTCGGATCGCCTGTGCGTTATCTAGTAAGTTTGAAAAACGTCTGATTTGCATATTACCACTTAAGAGGTGAGAGGGGCTAACCAAGTTGGACATCCACGGGGTAGCGAATCCAAATTATATACATCCAACGCTGCCCAAACCACCAGGTGATGTCTTAATGGGTTTTCTAGCTCGTTTGTTCAGCGTGTCATTGGGGAGTGTTAAGATACCAGATGACGGGAGAGTAGCTGCGGTTATTCTTATACATGAGTGGGACGAAATCTAGGGAATATCACAGCTTCTCAGCTTTTTCATTCTAACACCTGTTTCACTTAAGCTAATGGCGAGGTCAATTAGAGGTAAGATTATAGACCACGTCAAGAAGCACGAGCTTCTACCTGCCCGAAGTGTGGGCTTGTGAGGAGAGTCTTGTCTGAAAAATTTATCGTCTTCTTGGTGACATTACCAAGAAGCTGGGTGGGGGAGAGGCCTTCGACTCGGCTAACAACAGGCTTCTAGTGAAGCTTGAAGCGTTCAACTTGTCCTCAGAGATTTTGGATTGGATAAGGACCTACCTCCAGAATTGAAATCTATACGTTGAAGTAGATGGTACCCAGTCAAGTTCAGTGGCAGTAAAGATGTTTAGCAAGGGTGTTTTGTGGCGTTTACTGTTTCCGATTTACATCGTGGACTTAGCGCTTTGCTTCTCTTGCAGATGCTAGGTTTTCAGGCGACGTAAAGCTAATGGGCTATCTACGCGAAGTGGCCACGCAAGAAGTAAATGGAATTCACCAGTGGACAGTAGCGTGGGAACTACTGGTGAACATGACCAAATGCAAGCAGTCGTTAGAGTTGGAGGTAGAGGTTTCTCTTAGACACCTAGGGAAGCCGGGAATTCCCTTGGTGGTCCAACGAGCATTGGGGATGACAGATGTATATGAACTTCAAACTTTCCACCCAAACCAGTTATTGCCCAAAAGGCTAGCAGAGAACTGTATTTACCTAAGACTAAGGCTTCTCGTGAGCCAGAGACTCTAGTTACCCTATTTAAGACGTATCCATGAATTCATTTTGAACACTGCAAGTTTGAGGTCTATACTTTGTTAGGGATGTGAAGTTGGTAGAACATGTGCAGCAAAGCTGTTTATAAAACTTAGGAGCAGAAACTGTCAAAACGGTCTTGGCTGCTTGGGTTTATTTTCCGCAGTGAGAAGAGGCAACATAGGGACTTGAATGAAACCCTTAAATTGCTAAAAGGCTTGATTGATACTGTTGAGCAGCTGTTTATCCCCAGTGGCAAGTCAGCGCTTCAGGAGCGTGGTTGAAAGTTCACAAAGCCAAGGTGAAACAAAAACATTCGGCCCCACTTCTGTTGATTCGCGAACGCGTAAAATAGATTGCCGGCAGAAGTGAAACTATTCACAACACAATTTCAAGCACAGGCTTGATTAAAATTGGCTGTCGGTGTTTCCTGAGTTAGTCTAAGAACTCTATTTGTCTTCTGTCCCCCCCCCCAATTTTTCTTCTTTTTCGTTCTTGAGACCCGGCAGGTAAGCGGACGACCGGAAGAGACAAGGTAGCATCAGTAGCTTCAAGGACTACGTACCAATATGATGAATATGCCACGTTAGTCAGCTGTTCTGTTGATCATAGTCACATTGTCTAATGCAATGTTTTTCTTGTGAAATCAAGTTAAGCTTTGTTTTTCCTTACTCTCACTTGCAGCTCGGTTGTGTTGTTTGCAAGGTGTAGGCACCTTGATGCTGAATGTTTGAATAGGGACGTAGTCATTTTCAGTAGTTAGGTCCCTTCCCGTCCCCTTCCTTTTCCTTCTCTCTTTCTATATAGGGTTTGCTGTTTCTTCATGGTTGTGTGGCAGTTAAGCATTAGTGTTAACCACTGATGTATTGCTGTCTATGATGATGATGTCTTGTTTTTCCTCCATTTCTTCAGCACGGTGAGATCCGCAGAGCTCACACGTGCGAGAAACGGTACATCTTCAGGCAGTCACTGCAAATCCCCTGACCTCACCTGACCATGTTTAGTGTAACTGTAAGTCGTCTGCGATATTTCTTTAAGAGATGAGTCGTCGTTTCCTACTCCCACTAATTTTGTTTTGAGTAGTTTACTGGTCGAATCGACGGAAGGGCAATCGGTTAATTATGAGGTAGTACTAGGAAACTGTAACAATTGGAAACGGGCGCAGATGTACATGTAAAATAAGGCAACGTGTATGTGGATCACTTAAGAACACTCGTGGAGCCATACGAAGTCCCTATAGCTGTAAAGCTCGGCATATGCAAAAATAAGACAGTACCAAACGGTTGGTACGGACGACCACGGAGAGTCAAATTCCAAACGTAAGCTAGGGTGCAAATCGAGCCTTGGACGGTCAGTAATGCACAGAGATGAAGTGTTTTGTAATTTAATTAATTTTTCAAACACCTCCGTAACCAAAAGTAAGGAGTGAGGGCCGTACTCGATGTCTTCCGCCTGTTCTCGTGATAGCCAGCCAAGTGTTTTCCGACAAAAGTAAATGTCGCTTTAACAGAAGGTGTATGCATACATGCGCAAAAAGACCAAGGTGTAACGGTTAATCACGAGCACTACGTTAGTAACCACAGCAGGATCCATGATATGTTGCTCGTACAAATGAGTCGACATGTTGTTGCACTGAGACCAATAACCGAAATCCAGTTCCACGTCCCCGGAGGGTGATGTATATCGCCTGAAATGGGATATAAAGGACGAGAGCGCGTTCCAACTTAAAATTGCTGTGACTCGTTCAAATTTCACACTGTAACCACGTGGTACTATCGTGCAGGCGTAGCAAGTTTCACGGAGTTACTTATAAGTTTGCGGACTTGAACTGAGCCTATATCGTGAGGATGTCTTGGACTCTCGACCACTAACTGTTCAAAACGCGTTTCTCGAAGAGCAATTGCGGGGTGATCCCAACAGGCTTTGGGCGGAAAGAATACGATGAAGATTGAAAATAACCCATACATTTCCAGCTGTGTTTAAAACTACGCTAGAGGTTTAACTCTAGTCTTCTCTGTAGCTAATAGCGGCAGCCAAACGAAGAGCAAACGGCGCGATACAAGCTTAGGCTCACATGGCGGAACGGAAAGACCTGTTGAGCGAAAAATTAATGAGATCTCCTAGTAGGTTAAACAACGACCAAAAAGGTGCAAGCGGAAGGACGTTTTTTATACCTAACTCTACCTTTTTTCCCATACTGTCTATGTACATAACATAACACACAAAAGCCACGTGGATTAGCAAACGAGCCAGTGTTGGAGAAGAAAAACTAGTGCGCGGGGTAGATGGAAAAATAAAAGGGATACGGACGAAACGTTACAACAAGTGCTTACAAGGATTCGCGAAATGAATGTCATTGATTTCTGTTACTCGCTATACTAGGCAGTTTGCTCAGCCAAAGGTGTTCATTGTCCTTCGGACCCCAGCATGGAAGCTGAGATCGCCCTACTGAAGCAAGCTCCAGAGTGAGCGTCTTCACATCTCCAACCCAAGCCATGCACTGACCACCAGGCTGCCGCTTCCAACCTGACGCACCACTCGCAGACAAGATACGATGTGGCAGGCGGTGATTTGTTATTCGTAAGATGTGACTAAGCCGACGAAGCCTGTGAGTTGAGGTCAACATGCTTAGGGGTCATCATCACCATCACATCACAGACAGCAATACATCAGTGTGAACCACTGATATCCAACTGCCACACAACCATGAAGAGAAAAGCAAACCCGTACAGGAAAAGAGAAGAAACAAGAGGGGGAGGGGAAGGGACCTAACCGTTAGGAATGGCTTCGTCAACATTGAAACATTCAACATCAAGGTGCCTACACCTTGAAAACAAACAGCTTCCTTAAAGCTCTTACTGCCCCGCCTCATTAGGTGCACTCACTTCACAGACAACTCGGCCGGACAACAATAACAACGTCAACCTTCACGTCATCGGGCCCTATTGGCCGCCATCTCAGCTAACGTCTGCAGTCATCGACTTAGAGGTTGAGAGCGTCTATCAGTTCCTAAGACAGGTCAGCGAACTTCGTCACTTCTGATACGATATTCCCACTACACGCCGCTAATGCCTTCGTAGTACTCTTTCCTTTTAGGATATTTCACGTCACTGTTGAGGTGAGCGGCGGCCCGAGCCACAGTACCTTTTGGTCAGGCTCATGGCTGTTTTTGATGATGATGATGATGATGATGATGATGAAACCAGTGGTCGCAACCGCATGGTTTATGAGCATCTTCCTTGCGGATGGACCAGGTTTGGGAGCCGTACAATAGGACCACTGTTACGGTGATATCGTGCATTCGGTCCTTCACTCACAGGTTAAAATCATGCCGACCACACAGATGGCTTATGTTGGCAAAGGCCATCCGAGCCCTTGCTGTGGGATTTGCGACCTCAGCAGACCACAGATTCCAAGGTACATGAACTTCTCGACTTTTTCCAACTGGCTACCACCAAGAGTAACAGGAAGCGTAGTCTTGCCGTAAAGTCTCGCTGACTCACTGCAGCTCGGGAGATAAACATTAGGGAAGAACAGGCAGGGTTTCGTCCCGGACGGGGATGTATAGATCACATTTTTACCATGTCTAATTCTGGAGCAGCGTCATGTATATCGCCGGCCAACAATTGCTGTATTTCTGGACTAAAGGTGCGTTCGATCCAGTGAATCGATCTACACTTTTAGAGTCGTTCAAACGCAGAGGTGTGCCGACTACTTGCGCAAACATACCGTCGGCACTTTATTCCCACACTTCAGCTCAGATTGCGGTTTACGGTGAACTGTTTGACAGTTTCAGCAAAATGAGCAGCGTACTTCAAGGCTGTCCGCTCTCACCATTTATGTTTAACTTCGTCACAGGGGAAATAATGGAGGATTGTCCTCGGCACTCACAAGATGTCGGCGTGGACCTCCTACCTTGTGAAAGACTGACTGATGTTCATTATGCTGACGACAGTGTGTTGCTGTTTGACAACTTTCAAGCAGCAGAAACAACGCTAGACGCTATTTCACGTTCTGCTAACTACTTCGGAATGCGCTTTGCAGCCTCAAAATGCAAAGTGCTTCTGCAGGATTGCTGTGA
>QNGE01008615.1:0-15997 GCA_008508345.1 Paragonimus westermani | reverse complement strand
AACAAGCAAGTCTCTTTCGGAGATTCGGTCTTGTGGGATGACGTGAAGTAGTTGAATGGGGTATCGGGTGTTTGGCTGAATTAGATGGCTCTTCTGTCGGATGCTTGGATCCCACGGGTAGCCATTCTTGGAAGAGTTTTCAGTGGGCCCACTGGGCACACTGATCAATGTAGAGCTTTCTCATCCCTATGCTGGGCATCAGACCACTGCTGTTTCAAAATCACCCGGTATGTAACTGTACGTTCCCGTCACCCTCCTTGTTGCCTCACTGAAAGAGACTGCAAACAATGTCTAGCATAAGTGCCTATCGCAACACGTTACGACCAACTTATCATGGCGAATTCAAGATTCTCAAGCGATACTGATAAATCAGCAGAAGGTGCACGTGGGGCTGGCTAAATCGAATAAATGAGCGAAGCGCCTCGAAATTCTGACGAATAAACAAATAGGAAGAGCCAGGCAGTGTAAATAACATCATGACAACTAGGGTAGCACCTGCACCTGCCGTAGTAATGCGCTTTGTAGATGTTGAATTTTTTGAAGCACGTTTGACAGGTTTGCCATCTTATGTTCAGTGTGCTGCGGATCACTGAGTTCTCCGAGGCATGTCTGATTTGTTTGCAAATTGTGAATACCCTAGTTTGACCTATATCTGTCTTATGTGCTGGAAACAGTCGCGAATAATTTTTTCCCATAAATGTAGACGCAGTTGTTCTCACACTTCAGGCAGAATTGAAGTATCAAAGTGAACGCCTTTCTCGATGCCCAAACGACCGTACGGTATCTAAAATTTCACAGGCTGTAAACCGGAGTCACGTGTTGGCACGGCCATGTTTACCTTACTGTGCGTGAGTAATGAGCGATCTCTCTCTTCTGTCAAAGAGACGGATGAATTAGCTGGACTAGAGACAACATGCGCATATGATTGCCGCTGCTGAGTGTTACGTGTGTACACATATAGTGACTCCAACAACGGCGTGTAATGTAGAATTCACGCATCACCTAGCAGGTCATTTCAAAAATTGTGAATATTTATATTCCATATTTACTAAGCAGACTGACACGTTCGTAGAACAATTTTACCTCAATTACGACTGTTCTACTCTCAAGGTCACACACAGCTGCAGCTCATCTCGAGTCAAACCAGCTCTAGTGAAATAAAGGACCAGATGAACAAACTAGCGCGCTGAACTGACTTAGAACAAAGAGTCGGCGATTCCTTGGCGTCAGACGGATTGCGGTAGACGTAATCACAAAAGTGGTAATTTTCACCAGCGGTGTAACAAATGGTTCCACTTTAATTACTACGCCATATGGAAGACTCACCTCGAAACAGTCACCAGCACATAGGCATAGTTTGCTTACTGTTTACTTATCACCACACACACACACGCAATCGTTCGGCAAGTAGCTTCGTTTATCGGCATCATCGGGAAATCTCCCTATTTGTATCATTTGAAATACAAAATATGGAAGCCACCGAGAGAAGTGTGATAGGCCATAGCTTGCCCGCTCCTTGCATTTAGACCACTGAAATCATGGTGAATTCAGGCAGATAATGGAACGCACAACACATGAATAATCGAAATGAGATTCTCATGAAGGAACGTGGAAAAGAAGTTACTAGCAACGTACAACATGATGCCTGTTCGAAGTGACTTCACTGCACCTGTTTAAGTGCATTTCGAAGAATTGAAAAAAATAAAACATACATGAAATTGATATTCACTGAAAATGTCACGTCGACGTATGGGAAAACCACGGGCATTATTAGGGCAGTGTCAACTCACTGGGCAGTCCTTTTACACAAGAAACGGCAGCTTCAAGCGTTTAATAAAGTCTGCCTTGCCGTGCTGTGTCTAGATATTATTGCGGTGCACGTGACCGAATAATAACGCCGACGGACTACAGATGCTGTGATGTGCTTCGAGTAAGACACACAACGGACAAAGTCGGTGTCTATTGTGAGCGATATTTGACCTCATCCACATACCTTTAATCAGATTAGCTGACGCAGGTGCACAACCATTTAGGAGAGTGCTCCGTCACCCTGACATGCATCTACCTATCCGTCACCTCTAGGCAAGTGGAACTGCACTCACACGAATATTATTATGGGCGTTGTGAGCTTAGTTAAAGTTTTCAAAAGAACATCCATCGAACTTGATAGGCTTCAAATGAAATCCATTTCGCTTGGTCTCAAATATCGTGGAAGTCGAAACTCATCATTTCAGTTGCACCTTGGACGAAATTCGAAGTTTTCTGTGAGCACTTCTCAGGTTCGCAACATACTTCTTTGGGTGCCTGTAAGTGGTGGGAGGCGAAACGGGTCAATGCCTGAAACCATTTTAACGTCATTTCAGTTGAAAAATATTCTGTTACCTACCAAACACTCTCAGCGGCTTACTGAATTGGAATGAGTCGAAAGTTCGGAGGTCAGGCTAAACAGGCTCCTCATAAACCGCGTTGACCACAGAAAGTGGGTGAAGCGGATTCTGAAGTATGTTCAAGAATCCATGGAATCCGAATTTGATGGACCACCGACACTTGCGAAGCGAATGTCGACGGCCTGGTGGTTGTTGTTTGGAGTTTGCATCATCATCGAGACAACATCCAATTTTTCGAGATGACCTGATCGCAAACGCCCCAGCTTTATGGCCCATACAAACTCACAGACTGGACTGTGATAGTTAGAAATGCGCGATGATAATTGGGATTGTACTTGACTCAAACCCAAGGATAGTTTCTTCAGAGCATGTTAGCCATCAAGGTTGTAAGTTAACCAGCATTTCAACAACGCAATTATTCATGCAATGAAACTACAGTGGCGTACAAGGTTCGGTTATGGATTGCAATCACTACAGGAATGCTCCACTGAGGCAAGTTCTGTAGATTTCCGAATCAACTCAGCACAAACTCGCAGTACCATGATAGAATTTCATACCAGTCGAACGGTCGTCAACTGGAAATGCTTTGAGAGACAGCCCCAAACAGATCGACCTGTTAGGGAACACTAGAATTGGCGGAAAACTGATTGTCCCGCTGCACGCTGACTCACTGTTCAGCAGTACCTTCACAAATAAAACTGTACGACTTTTGTGGTTACATCAGCTCCAGCGTAACATCAGATACTATCTCGTTATCTCCATTAGAGCACCTATAGTTCAAATTTTAGAGGAAAATTTCGACACAGATTGACAGTGTAGCTGTGAGAAATCCTCCTGTTCTAGTCCTCGATGATATTTGCATTGTTCTTATCGGAAGTAATGCAAATCAACCCATGATGGAGAGAGTGGTTTACTGAAAGTATGCTGACGATGCTGTCGTGATCGCCGGGAGAAAACAACAGGGTGGAGATAAGAATGGAATCATCGTCTGCGCTATTTAATGTTCTGATCCGACGCGAAGTTGGTAGCGCCCCGAGGTGCTCGGCTCACTTGCACAGAACAGAACTGCACTACGATAGGCTGTTTATGGCAACGTCAACCGGAGTGGACGTGGTGAGTTATCCCTGCGCTTTCAAGAGGAAATATTGTGGGGGTACCGAGAGAGGTTTCGAACGCAGCGTCTGGCCTTTAACGCTAAGAGTTCGACTTTGTCTCGTAGATGGTAGTCATTTCACTTTACGGGAACGAACCAACCGTCTTCTAATCTGTTGCTTCTTTTTGTTCTGTCGGATAACTAGTTGTTATATCGGGGGCGTGCTCAATGCAATGACTGTCCGGCAGAGAAATTTATCGCGAGCAAGCCGCCAGTTAACACAATCATATACGTTGGAGCAAATACCTAGACTCAGAAGATGCTGCCACTCTCGATGTTCTGAATTTATCTTCTGTCAACGACACATCATCTAGGCAGGCATAATACTGAACTTGAGGAGGTGATAGAGCAAGTGTCGTCCAGTCACGCTACCAGTTTATTTTCTCGTATGAAATTATTTGACTTCTTCCGCACAAGTTGTTGGGGTGAATTGGTAAGTCTTGTCCACGCGTCGAATCAATAATGCCGTTGGGATTATTTGATAAATATTGCTTGTCCTCTCGGCGGAGCTGTTTGCAGATAGTTTTGTTGCTCACGTTAGCGCACGGTCGATCACTTTCGTTTAACAGTTGCTCGATGTTCACAGTGGATTGCATCTCGCCGGTGACAATGTCGAGACCACCACAGGTCAATCCACACCTCTGTGCCTTCGCCCCCATGCCTTCAAGCAGCAAACCCATCAAAGTGACGAACTTGCGCGGACATCGGAACTTACCAAGCAACATCATCTTGCGACTCACGGAATAAAATGCCCTGGCAAGGTCCACGAACAGTGCATACAGAGGCTGGCACTTTCCCCGGCATTCATCCTGAAGCTATCAAGCAGCACACTCCAGGTCGGTCGTACTCCAACTCGCCTGAAATCCACCCTGCTCCTAAAGAACCTTTGTTTCCGAGACTACTTTATTCAGCTGTTTCAGAAGGATTCTGGCAAACACCTTGCTCGCACGGATCAGATGACTGATGCCCCGGTAGCTGTTGGTGTCTCACTTGTTGCCATTTTCTTCAAACAAAGATACGATAGAAGCATCCTTGAAAACTTGCGGCATCACCTCGTGCTCCCATAAGGAGTAAACCAGCTGGAGCGGAGCGTGTTCCAACGCCCGCCAGCCATTNTTGCCATTTTCTTCAAACAAAGATACGATAGAAGCATCCTTGAAAACTTGCGGCATCACCTCGTGCTCCCATAAGGAGTAAACCAGCTGGAGCGGAGCGTGTTCCAACGCCCGCCAGCCATTCTTCAGGTTCTCAACTGGTAGTCCGTCCATACCTCCAGCCTCCACGCTGTGCAGCTGACCAATCGCCCTCTACAACTCCAACAACCCCAACACTAGAGCAAGTGGAAGCTTGCTGGCCTGTTGCAGCAAGCTGTTTACAGTCACCCTATTATTGGTGGCAAAGCGGTTCAGTAGGGTATCAAAGTGTTTGGGCCAAACTTTCTCCATATCCTCCAGCTGAGTGCAAGAACAACCGATGACCACTTTTGCCAATGCCTTTGTAGTAGAGGTAGATGAACCGGAGATTGTTTTGTGCAGATCATAGAACTCCTTATGTTCTTGACGATCAGCATAGCCCTGCATTGGCTTACACCGCATCCTCCACCACTTGTTCAAAATTCCAAGACTAGGTTCGTCTGGTTGACGGCAAATAATCCGGAGCGTGGTCTTCTTTGCTCCGCCGTTTAGTCCATTGTGGAATAGGCAAACGCGGAATAACTCGCTCATACCTAGCTGGAGATAGCCATGTTGCGCCGTCGAACCAGTCTGGACGTCGCTTACATTCTATACCAATCGTCCTGGTGGCGGCTGTCGTGATCTGTTGTTCGGGTTGTTGCCAAATCCTTCAGAACAGTGGATATAGAAGCGTCGTGCAAACAGGTGGCAACTGCACGTTGAATAGCACTGTTCCTCTCGCAGTCGTCCGATCCTTCGATGTACAACGTTCGCCGTCGTCCGGGAGAGTTACAATAAACAGACTTGCGTAAATGAATAGGCAATTTAGTCCTGATCAGCCTATGATCTGCGCTACATTCAGTACCACGGATCACCCGCGCGATACACAATTCACGAATTTCAGGCTGCTGCACAATCACGTAGTCAAACAAACAGCGCCAACTGATTGTGAATGAGTCCATGTCGTGATTTCACCCGCACCACGGTGGGATCGGGTGTTCATGATAGTCAGCTAGTGGAGAGCACACATGTGCAGGGAGTGATCAACGTTCTTGTTGAGTGTATCAATGCCGTATGATCCGAGGACTTTTGGACAGGTTACAGAGTCTGCCTCAACTCCAGCGTTCAGGTAATTAGGAACGAACATTTGGTCACTCACCGGCGCCGACCGAATTGTGGAGAGAAACTTCTCTTTGAAGTGGTCCTGTGTATCCTCAATGTGACAAACGGTTGCGCCCTGAGCACTTACAAATGTGGTATACTTACCTCGACGGAGAGGCAGGTATATGGACATGATTCAAAAGCTGATGCCGTGCGGTCCGTCTATCACACGAGAGTTGACGCGATCAGCAACTGCGAGAAAAACACCATGCTCCTGATCACCGACTGCTCTGTAATCTATTTAATGGAAGGTTTACGCAGCACCTGCTTCCCACAGATTACCTTGATCTTCAAGCCCCGTGTCACTCAAAGATGCCACGTCGATTCCACTGTGACACAATTTCATTGGGATCCGCGCGGTTTGCCGTTCTGGCCGTTCGGTTGCAATGCGTCGATCCAGCAGCGTGCGTACGATCCATATCACAATGGAAAGCTTCTTGCTTCCAAGAGCCTGTCTCAGGTTGGTCATCGGGGTAACGAGACATCAGCGAGTATCATCTGCCCGAAGATCCATGTTGGACGGGCATTTTGGGAGTAAGCATCTGGAAATAACATATTTTTGCCTATTCATTCTGCCGCAACCAGCAGATAGAGTGACCGGTTCATCCTGCGCGACAGTTGATTCAGTATGGTATTCGGTTTGCATCCTGACATCATGATATACGCGAACCCTCGATACTGTCGTGGTGACCAGAATCAGACGGGATGGTGATAAGAGCCCTCATCCGAAGCCTTTAGCTCAAGAGCATGTACCGTGAAGCGACAAGTGACCTGCGTGCACGTATACGCAACAGCATTTACCACCTATAACAGGCTCGACAATTGCAGTACTGTCACAGCCACTTACTGCTTCGGATTGAGCAACGTAATAATACCCCTCTGGAATGCACAAAATTCTATCATGAGACAGTCATGTTTTATAAGTATGTTAAGCACCTGTATGTGCTTAAATAATCAAAGTAGAAGAAAGGGGAAATATAGCGATCTCAATGTATGCAGGGTCACATAATCGGTTATCAAAGATACTGCGACACAACTGAGAATTTGTGAGCCGTGGGCACTTATCAAGACCGTAAACGAAGGTGCAATATCGACACTATGACTCGTGATATGTAAGTGCTACACAACGACTGAGGTGGCGTTTCGTCTTCGTTAAGTGTAACGAATTTGCAAGTGAGTCAATCCAAATCTCAACTACTGTGGGGTGTGCTCGTTTGAAATCCCGGCGGATGATTGCCATCCCTTTAGTAGGGGATCAACATTTTGTCCTTGGAATGAGCGGGATAAATGCATTCGTATTGCTGGATCAGTATGCGCTTATGATAGCTGGGGGAGCTGGCAGAGGGCTGTTCGCCTGTCAAACATGGAACCGCGGAAAATAACCCTTCTTGATAATCGTGTGCCTATTCTTGAGGGTGACGGTTCCTGTAAGTGTTCGTTCTCTAATAACCAGGAACTGTTATGCATACATCTCAAGTGGTGGAGCAATAATGGTCAAATCAAGGTAGGTGATTCATTGCAAATCAGTAGGTGCTGATTACCATACTATCCCTAAAGCTTCACAGTAGACGTAGCTCTTTCGGAATGTTTTACTAAGATGAAGGTGAAAAGCAAGGCATGCGAACTGGCGGAAACTGGAATTCCTACGTGGAACATTTTTGAGGTTGCCAGAAGCATGCCCAGTGGGAGGTGTGAACGGGCACTGGCGGCGCTGAAACATCATCATCACTATCATAGACAGCAATACATCAATGGTTCACACTTATACTTGACTGTCACACAACAACGGAGAAAAAAGAATCCCTACACGGGACGGGGGAAGGGAAAACCTAGGAGCTAGGGAGGGACCTCACAACTGGAAATAATGACGTCTATATTCAATAATTCAACATCAAGGTGCCTAACCTTGCAAACAAACAAACGGGCTGCAAGTAAAAGCATGGCATCGTGAGCAAGAGAGCTTTCTTACGACTGCCACTGCCCCGCCTCGCTAAACGCATCTACTTCACAGTCAACTCGGCCAAACAAAGACAACATTCACGCAACTGAGCTCCATTAGTCGACATCTCATCTAACGACTCCAGACACTGAATCCGAGAGTCTAGAGACCAGCAGACAGGGAGACGAACTCGATCTACAATGGTCAACCCCTTGATAAACTTCGTCATTTCACCAAGCCAGGTCATTATCGCATAAATTCTTAACTGATACCAGTCTATTGCACTGTCAGCAAAAACTGCATGGTGTCAAAACGAGTAGCTAGATTCATCATTTTCGTATTCATATGTTCGCCGAGCTCGGCAATTAGGTTGCAAACGTTTCATCACCAGGCGAGGTGACATCATCACTGCGTAAGTGTTTCAGCGTATATTTTGAATGTGAAGATTGATCGATGCCTGCTCTTATATAGGAGAGTGAGTTGACCTACCAGCCTGGATTTTGGTGGGTCGCTTTCCGTCGTGTTTGGCCTCTGGTCCAACCCACCATTAGTTGATTTTGTCTTATCAGTTCAAGTTGCTCTGTTAGAATTAACCGATATTCGGGCTCGATGGCGTTTACGTCTCCTCAAATCCTCGATTCGGATTGGTTCGTAGATTTTGTCTAGCTCGATGTGTTTGTTTATTGAACCGGTTGATAAGTACCAAGCTTCGAGAAATTCTCTTGCATGTTTGGTATCTGCCTGAGTAAGGATTTCTGAGGTGTTCAAGTTGAAGGCGTGTCAAGTTTCATCCTCGTGGACGGAGAGCAGGGAAAATTGATCATGTATCTTGATGGCCAGTTCGTGTTCATGTATTCGTGTTGATAATTTCCGTCCGGTTTGGCCGACGTAGTGTTGTCTGCAGTCATTGCGTTGGATTTTGTAAATGACCTTTCTTCTGACGGTGGGTTTGGATTGTTCTTTTGGTTTTGATAGTATCTTTCGTAATGTTGCTGTTGGCTTGTGTGCTAGCGTGGTACCATGTGTTCTCAGTAGCCTGGTGGTCATTTCTGATACGGTTTTGATGTATGGTAGTGCAAATCGTTTTGTTGGTGGGCCATTAGACTTGAGCTTTTGGTTTTTGTAATAAACTCTGTCTGATGAAGTTTAGCGGGTATCCGTTGCGAAGAAATACTCGGTATAGGTGATTTTCTTCCTTTCTCCGAAGCTCTGCGGTGCTGCAGTGTGTTTCAGCTCGTTTAAACAGGGTTCGAATGCCGCTTCTCTTGTGACAGACTGGGTAGTTGCTGCGTAAACTAAGGAGTTGGTACGTGTGTGTTTCCTTCCGATAAACTGAGGTCTCCAGTGTTCCATCAGGTTTGCGATTGATTAGTACATCTAGGAACGGTAGTTGGTTGTCGGTTTCAGTCTCCATCGTAAATTTAATATCGTTGAAAACGTTGTTTAGCAGTCTGTGTGTCCTCGGTCACTGAGCGTTTGAGGATTACGAATGTATCGTCAACATATGGTACCCAGAGTTTCGGTTTGATCTTCGGTAGCGCGATATTCTCTAACCTCTGCATGACCGCCTCTGCGATAAATCCGGATATGAGCGAACCCATTGGAGTTCCTTTAAGTTGTTGGTAGATTTGGCCATTGAACTTGAAGTATGTCGACGAACATAGCTCCATGAGATTGCATATACTCTCCGGTTTCAATGATTCATTCGGTCGGGGATTTTCTTGTAACAGCTTTCGCAGCGTCTCTTTGGCTAGCGTGAGGTCAATGGAAGTGAAGACTACTGTGACATCAAATGAAATCATTGTTTCGTCTTCTTCTATCCCCACGTGTTTTAGTTTGTTCAAGAATTGTATAGCATTGCTGATGGAATGTTCTGATCAGTCGACGAGATATCGTAGTCATTTGAATAGGTCTATGGCCAAATTGTAGGTTGGTGTGCCCGGTAGAGATACAATTGGTCGTAGTGGGATATCATCTTTGTGTATTTTTGGTAGTCCGTAGAACTGAGCAGTGGTTGCATCTTTCGACTGCATTTTCCAACACTCCTGTTTGCTTATCTCGTGCGAAGCCTCTAGCTTTTTTATTGCGCTGTTGATTTTGTTGGCCAGTTTTTTGGTGAGATCAGCATTGAGTACGGTAGGTGGTTGTGTCGTTGAGCAGTTGTTTCGCTTTCTCCACGTAGTCTGCCTTGCCCATGTCAACTGTCATCCGTCACTTATCGGCAGGCAAAATGATGATGCTATCATCCTTTTTGAGGTTGTTTAAAGCTCATTGTTTGCGTTGGGTTAGGTTATTGGATGGTCTAATGCGGGTCCATACTGGCACGATAGTTTGTCGGATTTGGTGCTGTGCCTCTCTCGACAAGACGTTAGATTTCACTATGTGTTCCAAGCTTGCCAAGTATTCTCTGTTTGGTGCATCTTTCGTGTTAAAATTGAGTCGTTGGATAGTGCATGGTGTGATAGGTTTCTGATCCACGTATAGTTGCTGGAGTTGGCATGCTTCTTCGACAGTCTTGAGAGATTTTCTTCAAGGGCTATTCCCTTCTTATTTGCGACTCTTGCTACTNAGGCAAATACCAAACATGCAAGAGAATTTCTCGAAGCTTGGTACTCATCAACCGGTTCAATAAACAAACACATCGAGCTGGACAAAATCTACGAACCAATGCGAATCAAGGATTTGAGGAGAAGTGAACGCCATCGAGCCCGAATTTCGATAAACCCGGACAGAGCAACTTGAACTTATGAGACAAAATCAACCGATGGTGAGTTGGACCAGAGGCCAAACACAACGGAAATCGACCCACAACAATCCAGGCTGGTAGGTCAACTCACTCTCCTATATAAGAGCAGGCATCGATAAATCTTCACGTTCAAAGTATACGCTGAAACACTTACGCACTGATGATATCACCTCGCCTGGTGATGGAACGTTTGCAACCTCAATGCCGAGCTCGGCTAACATATGAATACCAAAACCTTCAACCTGAGCTACAATCCACACCACCGCTGCTCCTAACATGATCATCTATGTGGAAACTTAGGGATTGAACATAAGAGCCCATTTGGCAATCACTACCAAACACTCGATTTCTAACCTCTTCATTACTTACACGCTTGTGCCATCCGATACGAACAAACGACTGAACGTAGACCTCGGTGGTCAACTAATTAAATACGGTTCACGTCTTCTACCCTGACTCAGCGGCCAGGTTTTGCTGCCGTATGGTGATATGGTCCTCACCGTTGTCTTATATACGCAACATTTACCTTCAGGGAAATACCCCTTTGTCGCCTAGATTAGCAAATACCGGCGTAGCCTCAGAAATGCGCGCTTCCATTTCATTCCCTACACCTCCTCCGCCGCCAATAATGCNAATACCGTCGTAGCCTCAGAAATGCGCGCTTCCATTTCATTCCCTACACCTCCTCCGCCGCCAATAATGCAGCTTCCCAGGTATACAAACCGGTCAACAACCTCCATGATTACATTGTTTAACAACAACTCTACACGATCATAGCTATCTTGCAGAAGCATTTCGCATTTTGAGGCTTCAAAGTGCATTCCGGAATATTTAACAGAACGCGAAATATCGTCTAGCATCGTTTGTGCTGCTTGAAAGTTGCAAAACATACAAAGCTTGTCGTCAGCACAATCAAGATCAGTCATTCTTCCACCAGATAGAAAGTCCACGCTGGGATCTTGTGAGTGCCGAGGAAATTTCTCCATTATTTAGTCTATGACGGAACTAAACAAAAATGGTGACAGCGGAAGCCTTGACATAGGTCGCTCATGGTGCTGAAACTGCCGGACAGTTCACCGTGAACTATGGGAGTAAAGTGCCGACAGTATGTTTACGTATTTTGTCGTCACACCTCTGCGTTTGAACGCTATGGCACGGATGAGCTTAGACGGTTTGCCAATGCTTCCTGAAGCAAGAGCCGTCTCAATTTCCTTGAATTTTCCCCATAACCGAGCCTCAAGATCAGCATTCATGAGTTACTTCAGTATCATACGGAATGCTATATAAACTCCCAAGCAGGATGTTCCGTCTGGCTTCTAACAAATCCAGGGATTTCTCCAAGATACAATGTTTGTTCACCACATGTACCACCGTGCCGCATTTCGATGTACCCGCTTCACGAATGGCCTGTGTGATCTAGGTCTAGCAGCAATCGGGAATTTCGGAGTGAGAACAACTAAGGCATATTTCTGAGCTAGTTTGATACTTGTGCTTTACCGACGGTATTGTCAGCTTCTCGACTGCCAATCGTTGCTGTCGGTCGGGTTGTTGCTTAGCAAAGTGAGTATAAAACGACAGCGTACCAGCGTATGATCTGTATCCAAGTGGGTGCTCCAATAATAAGGACAGCCCTGAATGAAACCCCACCATCAATAAATGATACCTATGTGGTTTATTTGAGCCTAGTTTTGATTCACAGATGAATGGCACCAATTCAGTCAATCACGCGCACGCTATTTAAACCTAACGCTGGATAAATGCAGCTCATGCTCAACACACAGCTGCAAAAGTCGTGCATCAGTTCCCGAAAGATTTGCGTCAGTTTTCCGTCTAAATACAACTGAAACAACTTTGGTATATAGCTGAATCAGGCGAAAAGTGGTTCGCAAAGTCATCACCCAGCTCCGACTCTGCGGTTCCTAGGCACACATTCACTCGTTTCCCAGTATGCCAGCCACGGATAACCAGTTCACAATTAACACGCGGTAAGCAATTCATGCAAAAACGTCTCCTACTGCTTTGGAAAGCAAACAAAAATGCTGGACGACATGGGGTTCGCAATCACCCTTCAGTTACGCTTTATCAGCTAAAACTCGTCTTCCAAGAGTTCCAGATTAAATAGAAGGGGAAGCGCTCACTGGAACCACTCTCCTACTTTGGACGACCTATATTGTTTAGGACATCGCCAAAAAACTAGAGAATGTGGAGGTAACATTCTGGACCCCGTGTGACAGTTGTTGCCCTTGGTGGCAGCAGATTTGTGAACGATACCCCAATGTCTTTGAAACTTTTAAAAGTTGGTTTTGTTAACGAGTTCCACGTCTTCAGCTTAACCGTTTGCACTGGTTGCTTACAGTAGAGCGCTCATCGTTTCATCCGAACCCCTATCGCGTTTATGTCATGCATTCAAACCTACCTCATGTGTTCACTCCGTTTTCTGTCCCGCCTATTTCTTCCGGCTGCACGCACTGGTTCCGCGTGTTGCATTGCAAGGTGGCGGAATTTCTGGAAATTCAACACCCTCTCAACGTGGTGCACCGGTGGCGAACATCAGGCGAATGAGCTGACGGGGTTCTGATGCATAACTGGCTGACGTTTTCATATGCGAGAAATAAAGAGTATACCTGGATTACCATCGCATACCTCCTTCTTTCAGGCCGAAATAGATTGGGGCGTAATGGATGAAACAGAACCAAATTCACGAGCGCGAGGTTTAAGACAACGAAGCAATGCTGCTCTGGTCATAGAAGTACCCGACCGCCTGATTTAGACGCGTCTGATTGGGTGAACTTTCCAGTAGCCGTAGATTGGTCGTCGAAAACCTGCAGGTCACCAAGAAACTTTACGGGATAGAGACTACCTGTGTCTCGGTGTTACTGTGATTTTGGAGGACACGTGACACAGTGAATTGGCTGTCATACGTTAATAGTGTGGCATACGGCAAAATAATCAACTATTATTCGTTATCATTGTCTCGTTGTAGGCTAACGCAGACGTTATTTTATCGCGTTACCCACAAGCAGTCCAGCACTCGAAACACCAAGTAAACTTTCATAAAACCTAGCAGTGATCACCGACAGTGTAGCTCCTCCAGAGAGCCCGGCTGTGACCGTGTTTCCAAGGTTACGTATTTTGCACGCTTAAATCCGTGTATGTCTGTTATTGGGTGCGTGCAGGAAATTCAGAGACACATTCTTCATTCGTGCTGCAAATTGTATCCAGTGGACAACTGCTGTGTACGTATTCACACACTAATCAGTATATTTCTCAAGGCTGGCTAACTTAGACATATCAAGCGTTCCCAACCCACTCGAAGGCTACACGACATTATCGCATCGCGCTCCAGTGAGTAAAGCCGAGCATGGTAGTGCCCAAAACTGGCGCCCTTAGTTCATTTGAGAAAATTGTATAGCGTACAAGCTGATTTTCGGACCACATACATAACATTTATGTGAAATGGAGTTGTCAGGGCAAAATGAACAAAACACATGGCAAGTTCAAGTGAGGTCAGACGCGCCATAGGCACACGCGGAGACGGGGTTTCAGTGCTATTGTCACTATTGTGATGTAACTGGAACCACGGCGCTCTGATCGGTCGTGAGGTGGGTCGTTAACCATGTCAACCCCATCGCCTGAACAAAACGCTACTGTGCACATGAAGGTGGATCCTTTTAATATTTTCCAAACAGATAGACCTTAGGGCGATTCCAATATCCCTTATGCCCAAAATGAGCAGAACACAAGACATGAACAATAAATGATCACGCGCTCGCATTAGAACTGCGCGCCGTATCAACAGACGTACAACCTGACCATTATTTGACATGCAATGTTATGTTTAATGACATTCATCATATCCATCACACGTTGAATGGGACAGCGGGTTCTTCAAATCTATTCCGGGTTTCATTTGCAGCCGTGAAGACCTTCGAATGATGCTTGTACTTTCTTGGTTCGAAGTCGAATCTAGAACAGACACATCATTATCTGAAGTCACACCAGGATGCGGAACGAACTGACCTGTATCCTCAAAGCGTATCTGATCCACGTGCTGATTACGTACAGATGTCATCAACAACTCTAATCCGGTATAAGTATATTCCAGGATTCACTGGAAATGAAATTACCACGTTAAAAGTTAACTTCAGTGAATTGAATACACATCAAGTTCGACCTCAGAGGCCGTCCTCCGAACACGTTTGGCGGGATCTACATGTGTAGTGGAACTGCAGGCAGTTCGATATTGTAGCGAGGAGTTATCAACACCCTTTTTAAGGTCTTCGAATTAAGTACGCTGAAGAGAGGCTGTAGCACTTTTGAACGTTCCAACACAGTTTTCATCCCGACCATTAGATCAGGGATGTCGATCGCGACTGAACGGATGCGCACATCCAATGCCCTTGAGCAAACCAGTTAGAAGGTTGGCAGTGAAACGGGTACCACTGTCAGTCGAGAACACGAGAGGGATACCATCTCTGCTGAATATTCTTCTGAGTGGGTACGCGGTGAATCGTGCAGTAGACCTTGTTGTGAATGTCGAAATTAGACATTTTTCTTTTGTTTTTCTTCCTGGGCAACTTACGATTCCCATCGTTTCTCGATGCACAAGCAGTCGGTTTGTTCCGACCCAGCAGTCTTTTTTTGAGTGAGCTCAACCCGTTTTATTGTTCATCATTGTTGATCGGTGCCTGGTTGTCGATTTGTTGTACAGGCACATTCATTGTTTGATTTCTGAGGATTTTCACATTCGAGACGAGAGACTTAATTTTCGTGTACAATGATTTAATTAGTACCTTGTTAAATCAAATTATTATGAGCTGCTGTTGGTCGAGTTAGGTTCACTGAGTCGTCCTTCAGTGGTTTCTCTGTGAGCATACCAGCCACTTAGTTTTATATAGACATATGTATATACTTGTAAATAAGTATTCATGCAGCTGTGTGAGTACGCAGGCAAAGGGATTTGAAAAGATATATACGTATATATACATATAGGCATATATATGTTTACATTTGTATACCTACACAAATCCATTCACCTCTCTGCCCACACAGTTCTATAATACTTATTTATAAGTAAACACATGTAAATGTGTGTATTCACAAAACTGTGTACACGTATATATATAAACGTGTATATACTCATATACATATATGCAGACATATACATACACATGTATGTTCGTATACATATATGGCTATATGCATATATATACATATGCATGCGTACAATGATATATTTCTCTGCACATATGTATAAATATGTGTATATACATATGTGTGTATACCTTTATATATGTGCTTCTCTCCAGCGCCATCTAGGATCACAAATTGCCTGATGAGAAAATTGCCGTCCGATGTCAGCCGGTATATCATTACTCCACACATATTTGTTTTTCACGGGTATGAAAGGAAATACGTTCCCACTTATCAGGACGTAAC
>QNGE01008612.1:0-16023 GCA_008508345.1 Paragonimus westermani | reverse complement strand
TGGTTGGATGGGCGAAGATGTCGAATTGAGTGTCGGTCAACGTAAAGGTATGTTTGAACGATGGAATCTGTGGGGAATTTTGGCGAAGGAAAATAAGGAGAAAACAGGTAGTAAACGGATAATGGTAAGTGCTGGCATTTCGCGTTGGTTCGTCTATACCAAATAGCCCATTACATGGCAACCTCTTGGGTAACATCTGGGACACGGAGGAAGTTGAAACATACAAATAGACATCCAACAGTTTGACGAGAATAACACCCTCCACATAGTAGGCCCTCTGCAGCCTAACCTTCGCAAATGGTGTTTGAATACAACGCAAGGTATTGCGGTGCTTTATGAGGACATCGTGTACGAGTGAGTAATCATTGTGTTGTAATGCACAACTTCACTGTTTGCTAAACATGCCGCCTGTGTCGGTAATTTTAAAGGACAACTGCAGATAAACTGTCAAATGCACTCGTCAGGGTCCAGTGAATAGATACGAGGTTAACTGCGTAAACTTATGTTACCGGCTTCCCTCGTTGAGTTTTCATCTTGGGATCATCCATTCGCCTGTCTTGTAATGTTAGACTGTTCTCATATTTGTCAATGAGCAATGGTTTCGGATGGCAAATTCAAGCTACAATGTTACATTTTAGACAATTTTTCTCGATTTTTCCCGCACCAGAGTAATCAGGGTTACAACTTACACATCAAGAACAAAAGTGGTTTTCCAGCCTCAAGTCAAGTCAACCGACTGATGTCTGTCGAAAACAATAATACTGACCACACAACATGTCACAAGGAAGAAAAATGATGTGCGCGATTTATACTGAGATTTGGATATTTGCGATTAGTATATGTAGACCATAAGAACAATTGTGGAGAGCGGTAAGCAGCCGGCGATATGAAGACGAAGTGTTATCATCCAATACGCCCTGTTTTTTCAACTGAATAAAGTGAACGAAAGAACTGTCGTGCGTTAGCTGTGATTCACATTTAATAAATAGTTTCGAACAAAATTCCACACCGTTGTTTACCGGTATTCTGCACACAGCCACTCCACATATAATCCGTGAGTTGGGTCACATAGTTGGCAAACTGACAAGAACTGTGTGCATCGGTACACATCTTACCGATCAAGTTACGCTTATAGATTGAATAAAGTACCACGTGGATATCCTCGACCGAGATGAATGATGGAATAGCAGGTCAAGTTTACGCAGTGAGATGAATCCTTGCATCCTCAAGAATTAGGATTTATATTCATGGGTATGTGCTTGAAACAGGTGAGTTCATTGTGATAATCATCTTGCCACCTTTCATTTCCCATCCTCATCGTATCTGCAAATTTATGATCCTTACGTTGGTTTGACTGTCAGTTCATCAGACGTTCAGAAACCAGCACCACTTGAAACGGCATAACACTATTAATTCAAAGATGCAGCTTTCGAGTTAAACAATGGATTTGTTCTCTTGGCATATGTATTCCCCAATTAGCATAGACTAATGATCTGACAAGTTAATGTTACATTGAGCAACCTAGGAAACTATGTTATCGAGTGAATGTCGAAGAAAATGAGATGGAATTGTCAGAAAACCGTCTTTGAGCGAAGTGTGAGAAATGATGGTGACCGAATTCAAAACATGTTTTCACGAAATGTTCTGCGGTGCTATTTTTCAACCAGTAGAGGGTGCAAAACAAAAGCTTACGAGCCTCAAAGTAGGCGGTCTGTATCAACGATAAACTGTATCGTAAGTTCACACATCGATTTCTTAGTGTTGAATTAACCCTACAAATTGAATGCACGAAAATACTTTGAGAGCATTTGTGATAAATCGGCCGGAACATGAAAGTTACGTTTCTTGTGGTGCACGTCATCGTAGCAGGTAGATTCACACTGACCTCATGATCAGTAAAACCACAAGTGCGATGGAGTATGTTTAGTTAAACCGCATAATCAGTAGAGACCTATATAGTAATTGGCCGATTATAAAATGGGGCACTAGATAAACCTGGGGAGAATTTTCTAACAGGTTTGTAAACTACACGATCCACTCAATTCCCACAGAATCTCTTCTCTTGATTCGTCCACCCGAGTTGATATTTGAAGCGATTTTGCAGATTCACATCAGTCTGTGAGAGGACTGCATGCATCATTGCACCTCATAATACAGGAAGTTTAAAACACACTCCATATATTGCGTATTCATGGTATTGAAAGTTTTCGAAAGAAACCCGTTGCTGTTCGACTGGGAACTCAGGTGAACATAACGGATTTCTCACATTTCACTTGTCAATGCTCAAGTCCGACCCATGGTGCTTGCCTGTATAGTTTGATCCAATCAATTATTGATTGCGCTTTAATAAGGCGGTGTTTCACATCACCAAACCCTCTGAAATTCAGACCACAACCGCTTGGTTTATATAATGTTACTTTATCAATGAAGCAAACTTACTCAGCTTGACGGTCAGGCCTAGCCGTCAGTGCATTAATTCTGGCGCTCTGCACGTGAAAGTCAGTAAACTCCCTTTTTATTTCCAGCTTCAAAGTTTTCTCCCCATTCCACAATGCTTGGTCAGCCGGTTTATCAGAATCCCGTTTGATCATAAACTCCAGTGCGAAGTTCAGAACTAACCGTTATATTTTACACTTCACTTTTGTTCTTATACACCCTTCTATTAATATCATCTGTGCCTTCGTTTGAAAGCATACACAGTAATCTTCTGCATTTTATTGATTACCACGACGCTCAACAGGAGCTTTCATTCGCTGCCTCCCTCTTCCCGTTTTGCACCGAATTGTTCACTGATCAGCTAGTTGCACAGCGAAATGTTTTAGTTCTGCGTTTACACCGATCTTCTGACCACTAACATTCCGTTTTCAAAGTCGCGTTTGAAATCATTTTTCTGACACTGTCCGACTCTACCTGCTGGGGATGCCATTATTCGAACTGTGGTGACTTTTACAACCCAACGGACGTTAACGTGTCTGTCAGTCATTCCATTTTTATGAGGGAGCATTTTTTCAATCCCCGCGCATTTTTTACGTTGATTTGTTATCGTTATGGTTTTCTAGTGTTGTCACACCTTTGGTTGCTTTTCAGTCGGTTGATCAGACCACTACACCACTGTCTATGCTGTTTTGTTGACCAAAACTCTTTACCTTAGAGTAAAACCTTCAAACATCTATCACACTTTGGTGTCTGCATTTCCTGTAAACAATTAGTTCATTTTATTGTTTCTCATCATTTCACAGCGTACAAAATACTTTCAGACGAATTCCTACATACCACAGCCTAGGACTTCGGAACTGATCTCAATACATCATCCATTAGACCCGGGTGCTGACCATTCTTTCAACACATCTTGCCCTACTCCTCTACTCTTAATCCGTTTACGATTTGACCACCTGACGGACCCGGAAGTTTTTCCGCCAATTAGTCACAAAACAGAACCAGTTGATGTGTTTACAAATTGACACTTATTGTAACCAAACTTTAACCACTTCAGGAGTTTTACCATTTCGTAAATTAAGCACATTTACTTAGTGGTCTCCCGTTTGTTGGAGATGGAACTGAAACTGCACCTCACGGTTTGTATGAACCGTACTATGAACTTAATTTGACTATGTCCAGATAAGTTTGAAGGAGAGAAAACGGCCAACGTGTGAATGACAGTATACTGCACAGGTAATTAGTCAACTTTGGTTTTCCTTCGCCCTTGCTTCTCTCAATAGTACATCATTTGTGGTCATCAAAAGTGTTTATTCAGCCTGGGTGGTGGTAAGAGCATTGCCACGAACGAAAACCATGGGTGATGGAGTTCGCAAATCCATGTGTCAAGGTCAAGTTTTTCACGGCAAACAAACAATGCCGCATCATCACAAGGAGAAAAAACTACACTTCCATCACATGGCTCTGCGGAGTAGGGAGGAGCACAACGAAGGACTTTGGGGCAGGCCACAGCAACAGGATTCGCTGTTTGGGTATTTATAGACTATCGCCAAACCAGCACAAAGCACGCGGACTGTTCGATCTAGTTGGGTGACTTGACAGTTTGGCCAGGTCACACTCCTGTAGTGGCATGACAAAATACGGTGTCACAGACAATGGAGCTGGAATTCCGTTAATCACAACATCCAGGGTGCTCTCACGAAGTTGAAGTAGACCGAAAGGGAAAGAACTAGGTGTTCCGGAGAACGGAACGGATATGCGGACGGAAGGCCTGACTGCGAACGTCTCTCTTCTTGCTATCAGCGTAATTTGCTGGAGTTTTCCAGACGAGGACTCTACCTCAACATGAAGGCCCGCGTATGGTCTGGGGGAATGAGGAGTCTGCTGGCGTGTTAGACTAAGTTATCAGCAGATTTGTTGATCGTCCCACTAAGTTTCATGTAGGTGCCTTTCGAGGTAGGGGTGACCACATGATATTTTGATTGATATTACCAGATGGTGGGTTCATTCTTCCAGGTACGTGACGTGAGTTGCACTAGAGAATGAGGCCAAGTGGATTAGAAACAGGGCCAGCCTCATGCACTGGGGGTATGAAGTAGAGGTTATTGGTGTAGAACGTTCGTAGAATCTGGTCAGAAGTAACCTACTGAATCTGACTAAAACATGTACACTGATGAGCAGTTTACAACGGCAATGGATGTCTCCATGACGAGGAAGAGATGCAGTAGGGGTTCATGAAAACAGCTAGGTACCTAGGGAAGGTTTCAACTTACGGATAAACACCGTCGGTACTGAGTACATAGGAGGACCCAGAAATAAGCCGTTTACGTTCGAAAGGAGTATTGATTGGATTATGAGCAATATTATAACTATTTTGAATCCAACACGTCAGTAGTAATTTTAGTAGATTGTGTTAAAAATGGATTGGATGTAAATGCTACCACGAACAGAAAGGAACCTGAGACCGTTCAGTGCTTCTTTGGAAAATGTACACTACTGACAATGGACATACCCGGCAACTACCTACTAATTCAAACCTTTACTAAACTGAGTCCCCTTGATCCACTTTACCAGAAACGGCAGAAGAAATGCAAAGCGATATGTTAACAATTCGTCCAATCTTCTCAGTCACAAAGGTAACACATGAGAATTTATGAGCTATGGGGACAGCGACAACGAAAGAAATGGTCAGCGATTGTGTTTGCGTGATGCTATTATTGTCACCTGTTCCATGGCAGACAAACTGCATCAGTCAGCACTTTGTACACACACACACACAGGGTCGGCTAGCAAGCAGTGGTTAACATCGTTTCGGGGAAAGTAAGCAATTTTGGGCGCCCGTTGAGCAACAACACGTTAACCGAGTTGGCCTGGTCAACCAAGTGACCTGTTACCGTGGTGTGCTTTCCAAGTGATGAGGAGAGAATCTGGCCAATTCGTTCTATTGTCTTTGTCTGTTGTGTCGTCGCGTGCACCGACGTACGTTCAGCCAGTATTGGTCACAGGCATCGATCTGCTGTGTCGATGTAGACGTTGCCCCAACAGCGAGTGAACTGACAGAATAACTGTGAGACAGAACATTTTCATTGGTCGCGATTGTGAACAAGCTGAGCTACATTCCTGGTTGTGAGTAGCAACCACAATTCAGAAGTGGGGTGTGTACGAGTTAGGGTGGACTGCAATTTTCGACTTAAGTCAGTTGTGACATGGCTGTCTTTGAAAAGTACGTTCTCATAAACCGTACACAGGCAGTCTTGATTGATCATTTTTGGTCGTGAATATCGACAAAATTCTCACGGTATCAGTTCGCGCGTAAACCCTTGCAGACTTTCTCCTTCTTCTCCTCTTGCATGCAGTCATCGGTGGCGACCTGTCCAGCTCTGTGAAGCAGGGTTCACATCAAACCTCGTTTGTAAACGATTAGCGCAGAGGAGAGAACTTGTAAACACTGACCTCTCCAAGTAGCTTTGCAATGCATTGTGTGTTGTAGTGAACCATCTCACCAACTAGAGAGTAAAATATCGGGAAAAGATAACCTATCGTTTGTTTATTGTTCATAAGAAAAAGCAGAAGTGAATTGAGAAGGTTCAAGATAGAAACAAAACGACTATTTGTGGTAAACATCAATAGAGTCTGGCATCACCTGTGATGTCACTGCTGAAGCGGTAACCGTATATGTTGGACTCAGTGGATTACCCATCGTTACACCGTCAATTTGTTTAGAAGGTGTTGCTCCGAAATTACGGTCAGTAATCTCAGTGCACAAAAATTCGTTCGTGACTTAATAGGGGTGAACGGAATGTTAATATTTCGCGTTCTGTCCTCTATCTTTATTGGTAATGCAGACGTGCTGATAATGGCAGATTTGTATATTATCATGAAGGACGTGGGAGAGGATGTAACAACAAGGCGATAAGGGTCATCCAGTATAGATCCGATATTGACGAAACCACTGGTCGATGTCTTACTGAGTCTTCCGGCTTGTTTGTTCAGTATGTAATTGGATGGACCTGAATTATCTCGGGATTGGGAAGTAGCTGTGATTACCCTCACAGTCAAGGAGAGTAACAGGGTAGATTCCCTAAACTGCCGGCCCGTCAATCCCACCCAAACTTTATTGAAGCTGACGGAAACGTTACTCAGGGACAAGGTTACGGACCACGTCACTGTTGTATCTGTATCCGAGCCCCATCCGCTACATGCCTCACGGAAAATAACAACGCTAGTGAGAACAAGTCACCAAGTAGAAGCGCATCGTGTATTGTCGCATTTACATGCAATCGGGTCATTTTAAAGTACATGTGTGAGTGAGCCGTTGGTCGTTGAAGCCGCGACCAATCAGAACACTCTTGGAGCCTTGGCAAGAGTGTGGGGCACACAGGCGGCCTTGGCGCATATACAACAGTCACTAAGCACCGGCTCATACTATTTCGGTGTTTTAGACTTGTGAAGAAACAATCTTGTCTAACTTCAAAACGCCATTGTTTTGGTCAACAACAGGCTTCTTCCAAAGAAAATGGAAGCATTCTGCCGTTCCCCGGCGATTCTGAATTGGACATGAGCTTATCTGCAGAATCGAAAATTTCATGTTCACTCATAAGGTATCCAGTCAAGCCCAGCGGTTGTAAGAAGTGGAGTCACACGATGGTCTCTTCTAAGACCTTTGTTGTTCTCGATCTGTACCAACGACTTTATGCATTGCCTGTCTGATAATTGATATGTTTGCAGACTACACAGAGCTGATTGATTGTCCAAATGACTTGGCCATGCAGAACAATCCAGATAGAATCATCAGTGTATGGTATCGTGGAAGCTACCACCGAACTTGGCCACAGGCAAACAATTGTTAGGACGGAGGTAGAAACTCTCCAAAATGTTCAAGAAAGCCGTAAGTTACCGTGGTGGTCCTGCAAACTTCTCTCCCAAACGATAGCTACTACTCGAAAGGTCATCAGAACAGTGTATCTGTGTATACAGATTGTAGCTTCTCAGAAACCAGAGGCTCTAGTATCTTTGCCCAAAACGTTTGCGTGGCCACATATTGAACACTGTAAGCAAGACTGCAGTCCACAAACTAATGGGGAGAGAAAGTGTTAGAATAGGTACAAGGCCGAGTATCAAAAGTGATTGTAAAACATAGGAGTAGGTACTATCAAAACAAGATTTGATAATTGAATGCTTTCGCCCCATGAAGAAGTCGAAAGCTTGAAAACTCGATAGAGATCACTGAAGTGCTAAGAGGTTTGACTGATACTAGTCAGAAGCCATTTACTCACAACGTCAATCCAACAAATTTGCTGCGTGCTTGAAACCTCACAAGGCCAAGGTGCAACAAACGAGTTCGGGCTTAGTTCTCCTGTAGGATTGTAAACACGTGAACTGAAGTGCCACCGGATTTCAGCCAAACGCTTGATAAACGTTGAACTTCGTAGCCGCTTCTGATGTGGCTACGTCAAAACTTGGTTCTCTGTTTCAGTGCATTGATAGTTGCGAACCCATTTTTTCCATTCGTTCTCTTCTAGTTTCATGCTTTGGGGAAGCTAGAATTATCGAAGTTGAAAGAAATTTTTCGACGACGAAATTCACCAGTGTCGGTCCACCAAGACATGAGAATACGGAAACCTATATACAAAAACATTGTTATCTGTGGATAAGTTTCCGGAATTTCCAATGCGCACCCCACCTCTTAAAAATCGTTAAATAAAGCAACCAATTTTTTAGGTTCAGGAAAGAAAACACGTGTTCTCTTTGTCCTTGTAATTTCTCTGATTGCTAGTGAGCAGTGGAGCCTCAATAGACCGAGATATACAAATGTCACACATATCCTCAACTTGGTCTGTTCCATGTAACGGCCATTATCTGTAGACACCATATTTTCTGACTCAGTCGTTCATTGCGAATTAAGACTGCTTTATTGTGGCAGAGTTGTCGTAACTGACAGAAGGTAGCCTACAAGATATGTACATACATATATATACACAAACGTCGATATGCAATCCCATGCGGACTCCGGTAAGAAATCAGTTAAATGTTTCACGCAGATTGAAAACATCGTACACATCTGTGTCGTCTGTAAGAGTCACGTGTTGCATTAACAATCGATGATGTTTTCACCCATTACCGTGTGGCGGATACAGCACACTTCTCATCGCATCGTTCATCAGAGCAACGAAAACATATTAGTAGACACTGACATGTGCAGGTTTCACATGACCGCAACATATTCATTTGGTAAAAATTCGATTGACTGGAAGTCAAGTAATTCTTCCTGGAATTGGTCACAGCTGCAATCGTGATGCATGATACACATGCATTCTGTCAACATTCACATATAGAACGACTGTACCAATCTTATTGCACAAAAATTAGCTCAACCACTTCGTAATTAGCAGCTTCAAGACGAAGTGGATTTACACAGCACCGTCAATCGTCCCCTTTGAACATCTTCGCGGCATTCGTGGTCAGGTTCTCGAATCTTCTTCAGTTGAATAAGGTCAATGACGACGCAACATTTTCCCAAAGTTCCTTTCGTAAGTTAACGGAATTCTATTCGCTAGGAAATGCTTGATCCGTATGGAAACATATGTTTCTCAAAACTAAGTTTAAGAATGAAGGAATTATCACCAAAAACCTAGCTAATGCACTTGTGTTCATTTCGTGTGGATGATTCAACTTGTATCAAGGCATCACGACCATATTCTACAGCGACTTCGTTAATACCTGATTCCAAAGTGGTTATGCGAAAATTTTCGTTAGAACCTGCTTAAAAATCTTGTCAACTGTGTGTATGTTGGTGTGTCGAACTGCATGATCCCGCAGAGACACTTGATCACAAACGCAGTGCTCAGATAATGTACTCACTTTAAAGATGTGAAATATGGAAGACGTAGATGAGTCAATCATCTGCATTTTAAACAACAAAACAAAAAAGAATACGCATTGACGCACCGACGCGAGTTACACCGATGTTGGACCTATTCCTGAGAAGTAATGATTATGGCATTTGTGACCAGTTGTTCACGTGTTTTAACAATTTAACCAAATAACACGTTTAGATGCACAGTATATGTTTAAACAATTTTCGAGATTCACATTTTAAGATGACACGACTATTGCTTTGAAAACGATCACACTCCTACTGCATACGTATAATAAATTGCATGACCCACAGACGGCCCCCATTGACGTGCACTGAGCTATCCCGAAACTCTGTTAAGGTCGTATGCTACTACGGTGATACGGGTGTAATCGAGCCAAATATTGCTCACAATCACTGTTACGTCCTTGATGTCCTGTCCTTCAGTTCTGGCCACCTGGTGTACTTTTCCTGAGTACACATCTGAAAAAGTTTATAATCTCGTTACTTGTATATGATATTTCTATCATAGGAAGTGAGGATTCGGAGAACACAGTTTAGCATTGAATGTTTAGTGATGTGTGTAACAGTGGGAAAATAACCGACTCGGAAGTTGGTGGGAAAAAAGCACTTACAAAATATAGCCGAAAGACGTACCAGTTGTATACGCGACATCGCCGCCTGTGTGCCCCACACTCGTGCCAAGGCTCGTAGTTGTGCTCTGACTGGTAGCGGCTACAACGGCCAAAGGCTCATTCGTCCATGCACTTTAAAATGACCCGAATGCTTGTGAATGGGACGATATACTATGCGCTTCTACTAAATCACACGTTCTCACTACCGTTGTTGTTGTTGTCGTGCGTAAGACATGTAGCGGATGGGGCTGGAATACAAATACAACAGTACCAAATGAGAATTTTAGTTGAGATTAACTACGCTAACGATATATGACACAGATAATCAGATGGCATGCGTTCAGTACAAAATATTGGCTTCGAAACACTTGCAATGTTGTGAAAGTTTATTAGCTTCGGTGATGCTGATTTCAACTAGTATGAGGCAAATTGCTCGCAAGAACTACGTTCTTAGGTTAGATTCGCGCAAGAATCGTTTCACTGCATTTCCATCATTGTTGCTGGAGCCTACTTGCGCACGCTTCCGCATTGGACAGTTGAACCACCTTCTTCTCGGTGCACTCTGCCTTTCATCTACAGTACAAGCGAGATACTAGACTGCAGGGGGAATGTTATATTAATCTACCGTGATAAATGTGGAACGCAAATGGAATCGCTGAAAACCTAATCAGTGCAACGTCATCCGCCAAACGCGTCGAAGAATAAACGCATGTTGTTTTTGGTTACTCAGTAGCTGTGGATGAACACGTGAACAAACTCGCGCAAGCACAAATTACCGTACTGTGATGGGGCACCAAAGGGAACGGGATGCTTCAGAACACAGATACCAATAGGTAGATCAAAACCGTTGAGTAGTTCTTGCGAGGCATAACGCAAGTCAGTGTCTAGACTCCGTTGTTTCAAAGCACCCACTCAAACCCGTAAGTCTTCCAGTTTCTGAAGTCTCACCATTTTTACATGTATGTGGATAGCCAGTGATGAGTGAACATTGACACAGATAATCAGATGGCATGCGTTCAGTACAAAATATTGGCTTCGAAACACTTGCAATGTTGTGAAAGTTTATTAGCTTCGGTGATGCTGATTTCAACTAGTATGAGGCAAATTGCTCGCAAGAACTACGTTCTTAGGTTAGATTCGCGCAAGAATCGTTTCACTGCATTTCCATCATTGTTGCTGGAGCCTACTTGCGCACGCTTCCGCATTGGACAGTTGAACCACCTTCTTCTCGGTGCACTCTGCCTTTCATCTACAGTACAAGCGAGATACTAGACTGCAGGGGGAATGTTATATTAATCTACCGTGATAAATGTGGAACGCAAATGGAATCGCTGAAAACCTAATCAGTGCAACGTCATCCGCCAAACGCGTCGAAGAATAAACGCATGTTGTTTTTGGTTACTCAGTAGCTGTGGATGAACACGTGAACAAACTCGCGCAAGCACAAATTACCGTACTGTGATGGGGCACCAAAGGGAACGGGATGCTTCAGAACACAGATACCAATAGGTAGATCAAAACCGTTGAGTAGTTCTTGCGAGGCATAACGCAAGTCAGTGTCTAGACTCCGTTGTTTCAAAGCACCCACTCAAACCCGTAAGTCTTCCAGTTTCTGAAGTCTCACCATTTTTACATGTATGTGGATAGCCAGTGATGAGTGAACAAGGGATGCGGGTTATGTTTAAATCAATGTTTTAGCCATCTCCAACTACACTCGCAGATCCCTTTCGTAGGGGTGGGTCCTAGCTACAATTACAAGCGTTTTTGAACCGTGTCAAGATTAACATGTTGCACATAGTCATAAAAGTAACCAGGTATCATATCCAACGGCACGGTTTCATACGGTGGTTGAGGGTGTCTCGTGACACATCTGAATGACACAACCGCAGGCCTTATGTCCGAATATCCGTTCCGTTCTCCGGAACACCTAGTTCTTTCCCTTTCGGTCTACTTCAACTTCGTGAGAGCACCCTGGATGTTGTGATTAACGGAATTCCAGCTCCATTGTCTGTGACACCGTATTTTGTCATGCCACTACAGGAGTGTGACCTGGCCAAACTGTCAAGTCACCCAACTAGATCGAACAGTCCGCGTGCTTTGTGCTGGTTTGGCGATAGTCTATAAATACCCAAACAGCGAATCCTGTTGCTGTGGCCTGCCCCAAAGTCCTTCGTTGTGCTCCTCCCTACTCCGCAGAGCCATGTGATGGAAGTGTAGTTTTTTCTCCTTGTGATGATGCGGCATTGTTTGTTTGCCGTGAAAAACTTGACCTTGACACATGGATTTGCGAACTCCATCACCCATGGTTTTCGTTCGTGGCAATGCTCTTACCACCACCCAGGCTGAATAAACACTTTTGATGACCACAAATGATGTACTATTGAGAGAAGCAAGGGCGAAGGAAAACCAAAGTTGACTAATTACCTGTGCAGTATACTGTCATTCACACGTTGGCCGTTTTCTCTCCTTCAAACTTATCTGGACATAGTCAAATTAAGTTCATAGTACGGTTCATACAAACCGTGAGGTGCAGTTTCAGTTCCATCTCCAACAAACGGGAGACCACTAAGTAAATGTGCTTAATTTACGAAATGGTAAAACTCCTGAAGTGGTTAAAGTTTGGTTACAATAAGTGTCAATTTGTAAACACATCAACTGGTTCTGTTTTGTGACTAATTGGCGGAAAAACTTCCGGGTCCGTCAGGTGGTCAAATCGTAAACGGATTAAGAGTAGAGGAGTAGGGCAAGATGTGTTGAAAGAATGGTCAGCACCCGGGTCTAATGGATGATGTATTGAGATCAGTTCCGAAGTCCTAGGCTGTGGTATGTAGGAATTCGTCTGAAAGTATTTTGTACGCTGTGAAATGATGAGAAACAATAAAATGAACTAATTGTTTACAGGAAATGCAGACACCAAAGTGTGATAGATGTTTGAAGGTTTTACTCTAAGGTAAAGAGTTTTGGTCAACAAAACAGCATAGACAGTGGTGTAGTGGTCTGATCAACCGACTGAAAAGCAACCAAAGGTGTGACAACACTAGAAAACCATAACGATAACAAATCAACGTAAAAAATGCGCGGGGATTGAAAAAATGCTCCCTCATAAAAATGGAATGACTGACAGACACGTTAACGTCCGTTGGGTTGTAAAAGTCACCACAGTTCGAATAATGGCATCCCCAGCAGGTAGAGTCGGACAGTGTCAGAAAAATGATTTCAAACGCGACTTTGAAAACGGAATGTTAGTGGTCAGAAGATCGGTGTAAACGCAGAACTAAAACATTTCGCTGTGCAACTAGCTGATCAGTGAACAATTCGGTGCAAAACGGGAAGAGGGAGGCAGCGAATGAAAGCTCCTGTTGAGCGTCGTGGTAATCAATAAAATGCAGAAGATTACTGTGTATGCTTTCAAACGAAGGCACAGATGATATTAATAGAAGGGTGTATAAGAACAAAAGTGAAGTGTAAAATATAACGGTTAGTTCTGAACTTCGCACTGGAGTTTATGATCAAACGGGATTCTGATAAACCGGCTGACCAAGCATTGTGGAATGGGGAGAAAACTTTGAAGCTGGAAATAAAAAGGGAGTTTACTGACTTTCACGTGCAGAGCGCCAGAATTAATGCACTGACGGCTAGGCCTGACCGTCAAGCTGAGTAAGTTTGCTTCATTGATAAAGTAACATTATATAAACCAAGCGGTTGTGGTCTGAATTTCAGAGGGTTTGGTGATGTGAAACACCGCCTTATTAAAGCGCAATCAATAATTGATTGGATCAAACTATACAGGCAAGCACCATGGGTCGGACTTGAGCATTGACAAGTGAAATGTGAGAAATCCGTTATGTTCACCTGAGTTCCCAGTCGAACAGCAACGGGTTTCTTTCGAAAACTTTCAATACCATGAATACGCAATATATGGAGTGTGTTTTAAACTTCCTGTATTATGAGGTGCAATGATGCATGCAGTCCTCTCACAGACTGATGTGAATCTGCAAAATCGCTTCAAATATCAACTCGGGTGGACGAATCAAGAGAAGAGATTCTGTGGGAATTGAGTGGATCGTGTAGTTTACAAACCTGTTAGAAAATTCTCCCCAGGTTTATCTAGTGCCCCATTTTATAATCGGCCAATTACTATATAGGTCTCTACTGATTATGCGGTTTAACTAAACATACTCCATCGCACTTGTGGTTTTACTGATCATGAGGTCAGTGTGAATCTACCTGCTACGATGACGTGCACCACAAGAAACGTAACTTTCATGTTCCGGCCGATTTATCACAAATGCTCTCAAAGTATTTTCGTGCATTCAATTTGTAGGGTTAATTCAACACTAAGAAATCGATGTGTGAACTTACGATACAGTTTATCGTTGATACAGACCGCCTACTTTGAGGCTCGTAAGCTTTTGTTTTGCACCCTCTACTGGTTGAAAAATAGCACCGCAGAACATTTCGTGAAAACATGTTTTGAATTCGGTCACCATCATTTCTCACACTTCGCTCAAAGACGGTTTTCTGACAATTCCATCTCATTTTCTTCGACATTCACTCGATAACATAGTTTCCTAGGTTGCTCAATGTAACATTAACTTGTCAGATCATTAGTCTATGCTAATTGGGGAATACATATGCCAAGAGAACAAATCCATTGTTTAACTCGAAAGCTGCATCTTTGAATTAATAGTGTTATGCCGTTTCAAGTGGTGCTGGTTTCTGAACGTCTGATGAACTGACAGTCAAACCAACGTAAGGATCATAAATTTGCAGATACGATGAGGATGGGAAATGAAAGGTGGCAAGATGATTATCACAATGAACTCACCTGTTTCAAGCACATACCCATGAATATAAATCCTAATTCTTGAGGATGCAAGGATTCATCTCACTGCGTAAACTTGACCTGCTATTCCATCATTCATCTCGGTCGAGGATATCCACGTGGTACTTTATTCAATCTATAAGCGTAACTTGATCGGTAAGATGTGTACCGATGCACACAGTTCTTGTCAGTTTGCCAACTATGTGACCCAACTCACGGATTATATGTGGAGTGGCTGTGTGCAGAATACCGGTAAACAACGGTGTGGAATTTTGTTCGAAACTATTTATTAAATGTGAATCACAGCTAACGCACGACAGTTCTTTCGTTCACTTTATTCAGTTGAAAAAACAGGGCGTATTGGATGATAACACTTCGTCTTCATATCGCCGGCTGCTTACCGCTCTCCACAATTGTTCTTATGGTCTACATATACTAATCGCAAATATCCAAATCTCAGTATAAATCGCGCACATCATTTTTCTTCCTTGTGACATGTTGTGTGGTCAGTATTATTGTTTTCGACAGACATCAGTCGGTTGACTTGACTTGAGGCTGGAAAACCACTTTTGTTCTTGATGTGTAAGTTGTAACCCTGATTACTCTGGTGCGGGAAAAATCGAGAAAAATTGTCTAAAATGTAACATTGTAGCTTGAATTTGCCATCCGAAACCATTGCTCATTGACAAATATGAGAACAGTCTAACATTACAAGACAGGCGAATGGATGATCCCAAGATGAAAACTCAACGAGGGAAGCCGGTAACATAAGTTTACGCAGTTAACCTCGTATCTATTCACTGGACCCTGACGAGTGCATTTGACAGTTTATCTGCAGTTGTCCTTTAAAATTACCGACACAGGCGGCATGTTTAGCAAACAGTGAAGTTGTGCATTACAACACAATGATTACTCACTCGTACACGATGTCCTCATAAAGCACCGCAATACCTTGCGTTGTATTCAAACACCATTTGCGAAGGTTAGGCTGCAGAGGGCCTACTATGTGGAGGGTGTTATTCTCGTCAAACTGTTGGATGTCTATTTGTATGTTTCAACTTCCTCCGTGTCCCAGATGTTACCCAAGAGGTTGCCATGTAATGGGCTATTTGGTATAGACGAACCAACGCGAAATGCCAGCACTTACCATTATCCGTTTACTACCTGTTTTCTCCTTATTTTCCTTCGCCAAAATTCCCCACAGATTCCATCGTTCAAACATACCTTTACGTTGACCGACACTCAATTCGACATCTTCGCCCATCCAACCA
>QNGE01008610.1:0-16037 GCA_008508345.1 Paragonimus westermani | reverse complement strand
ATACAATCTTTCCAAATTCATCTTGCTACGTGTCAGTACCTACGAGGTTTACCGCCCCCCGTGCTTTGACTGACCTACCGACTGGGCCCAACAATGTCCACTCTGGGACTGTCCTAATCGCGTATTGTTCGTGCCTCTTTTCCTTCCGCTGATCAATGACCCGGTGAGTTTCTTGTACGTCGAAGCCGATCGAACTGCTGCTGTTGGTTTTGGAGCATGAGGCGAACAATCAATCCTGTAGATTCGGTCAGGAAAATAACTGTTGTGTTTGGACAAAACGTACGTAACTTAGGCAACTTCTTCGCTAATCACGCTTGTTTATTTTGAATGACTATCTTGGAAACAATGAAAATAACGTTGAACTGTTTGGTTATTCATTAAAACATGGTGATTCGACTGACCATGCGCAATTTGTATTGCAGGCTTTGTGACTATTGACTCATCGTTAGTGCTTCTGTCTCACCCGTTGTCTAGAAACGCACAAGCTTGACCCATGGTATCTCCTTTGTAATAGGTAATACAGATAGTCAAGGCAACATGGTGTCTATCTGTAGATGTCTGAGGTGCATCTCACATGTGAAATCCAATCGTGTATTTGCTAGCATCAATAGGTGTTTCTTCAACGACAGTAGAAAGTAAGTATGAGTGTAGTAGGCGGTGATGTTTCCGTCCACATCCTTGGACGCTGCAAGTCCTATATGACTTGCATTCCTTAGCCATGTGATTGGCTCCCAAACATTGAATACATTATTTCTTAGTTCGCACGTTCTCAAACCACTGCACTATCGATTTGCTGTTAAATTATGGACACAGATCAGGAAATTGTACGTCCTTCCAAGTAGAACAATGGAAGCAAAAACCATACACATTGCTCGTAATCGGACAATGACTTTGCCCAAGATGAATGTTTCACCTGATTCCAACTGGGTTCATCCTTGCCCTCATTTGTCCGGGAAAGTCACATAGGTCAGAATTAAGACTTGTTCTCATCTCACCGTATCTTACGCAAGTGATGTTGGCACGTTCATCCACGAATCATGTAAGATACGTGAGCTGCAGTTCATGTTTATGACGAGTTGTGAGTGCGGCCTTGTTCGCACATCTAAAGTGATGCTCGGAAGGTAATCTATGAACACTCATTTGAATCATCCTGATAGAATTGAGGTCAAAATTGTAATTACACTGTCGAAGCGTTATTTCACACATTGTCGTCAGCTGGGTCAGTTGAATTAATGCTGCGCAGTCGTTGCATTTTAGACACAGGCTGTTCAGAGGTACGCCAGCAGGTTCTTTTCCCACCATATGGTTTTGTCCACACCGTTTGCGAAGGATTTCATGAGCGACTAGATTGCTCCGAACTTCTTCGAGAATGGTACAGCGTTGAATTGAGACTCTTTCAGGTCCATCACAATAATTCCAATCTGCCTTCGTTATCGCCCGTCCTATCTTCAAAACTTGACTGAGAAACTTTAGTAGGGGACTAATATGACTCGCGATTGTGAGAAAATCATTGTATTTCTCACCCGGGTAGGTATACCCGACGTTCAAATTCTCCGCTGCAGACTGGTGTCTGTTTGGGTGACTTATTTAAATCGCCTAGATGTTTACGTTCGCAATCACCTTTGTTGAGCTTTGTTCACTATTGCACCATTTTGTCAAGTTCTATCAGTTTTCCCACCTTCTGTGTATGAAGCTTCGCTATGTCCACTGCTAACTTTGTCTCTGAGCAGCCGTTTCGCAGAGGCATTTGCAGATGCAATGCCGGTTATTGAATACTGAGAGATTTCGGATGGGTAGTAATCTTCTCTTTGCTGAGACATAATTTCTACCCTTTTTTCAGAGGTCACCTAGGTACCACTAGAACTTAACAACCCGAGGTCAAATCAATCTGATGACGGCCACAAAGCAGTCCGGTAGTGTTTCTATTGTAGAAAACACACAGTTATCAGTATATGCATACGATTAGATACATGGAGTCAATATGAAATGTCACGGAGGTTTGAAATGGTGCGTCCTAAGAGAGTTTTCGGTCGTCATTGTTCAAACAATATTAAAAATGTCCAATTTCTAGATGATCCCCGATGCGACCTTCATATAGGCATAATTGTCTCATAAATCATGTTACTCACTGAAAACCAGTAGACGACGAGTTAACAGGAGGTTCAAACGCATTTTACACGCCTCAAGTTGTCAACACTGATTTCGTGTACTTTCATGGTCAAAACTGCTGCAACTGATTCGAGTGGCGGAATAGTTACCGCCTTGGATGGTGCAGCTTCATTTGTGATAGACGGTGGTATACTGTTTTTTTGAGCCCCCTCCCCTTCGGAGGCATAACTAAAATGTGCGTTTCGGATAGCATCGCCCGGATAGCTTGCGAAAACACCATGCAGCATGGAACTCGGGGATTGTTAAGCAGTTTGAGCGTGTCAGCAAGGCTTGCCGCTTTTATGATCTTCCAGGCATAATGGCCCTTCGTTTCCGAGACCACTGCTGTACAACCGCCGAAGCAAAAGTTTCCCCGGTAGGAGCCACGGCGAAACAAATCCCAGAAGGTCGCATAACGAAAAGATACAAGATGGCATCCCCCTTCTAGTCTCTGTTCTGTGTAGAAGTTACGGACTCCAGCGGAACTCATCTGTTTTCGTTTTTTGATACGTTGAGCACTTTGTGATGGTAGCAATCTATCTTCACTACCTAACACACGGTAAAGTCGGTATTGACGCTTGGGACTTCACGGTCATTAGAAACCCATAGTCGCAGTCGGAAACCTCCTCCGGTGAGCATGTCACAAGCCTCACACATCAGCCACCCAATCTTCACAGGTCCTCAGTTGCATCAAATGGATGCGAGGCCACTTATCATTTTACTAGGTTTCTTGTGAAGTCGTGTTCAGACCACCACAGAAAATGGAACACCTCCCAAAAGAACACGGAGATGCGCACCTGCGGAAGCATCTCTTGAATATCCGCCAAAACTGCCGTTATCTCTGTGCGGAATCTGAGCAGTATGCCCACCATAGTTTATTCGAATCATGGTCCTGATATAATTTGTCGTTGAGGAACCGTTCCTCATACATAGCCGCGCAGTCGGAGACTGCTCTGAGCTTCCTGGTTTCTAAGGAGTTATTATGGGACAGTGGAGTATGTATCATCGTTGTGAGTAACATGGATCAAGAGGAACTTATGTGACCCCCTGAACATATTTATGTTCAGTGTGACATTGCACCGCGTTCACGCATCTCGAAAACTTATTAGCATCGCGGTTAACCCTCCTTTCAAATATGACACACTTTTCGAGACCATTGGGTTAGAAAGACTGAAAAGCTCGCACTTCCCCAAAAAAGGCACTTCATAATAGCTACTTGTTTTTAAGGTGGATGGCAGTATCAACAGTAAAGCTGCCGAATCCACTTTGGAATGCGCGAGATCAGTCAGTGACATATCCTTCAACTCGGCATCATATAAAGCCCGGATCTGATCCACTAACGTAAGAACGTCCCGTGACACCTGATTGACGAACGTCTTCGCTTGATATTCACTGGTCAAAGATCCGTACAAAGTCTGACCGAATAAGTTTCTTATTACGTACGGCCGTCAGAGTATCCAAAATGTTTGACCTAAAATCCAGTGAGTTTCGGGCACGCCACAACAGAGAAGAATGTTGAACTCACCATTCTCAGTCTTACTGAATGGGACGTCCAACAGATGTGTCCACCTACTGATCTCCTTCTCGACGGAAGTGATAGGTCACATAAGTAAATTATCAGCGGAGTAAGAGTCATCGACATGGAGTCACCTCCACCTGAGAACCTCAGGTTCAGCTGGGCACTCATACGGAAAGTTCTTTTGGCCCCGTCAGCCGTCATAATAAGTAGATTCGAGGGCTACCTGAGACATGAAGGTGATCCAAGACGTCCTTCTTCATCAACGGGTGGTATCTGACCCGTTGTCTTCGAATGCACAGACAGCACAGGTTCTACAGGAAACCACTACTTGCAGTGGGTATACTTCGAGACGTACCCGCTCGCAACAGTAACCACCAGCGCTGTACAAACCTTTATCTACTGAGACGTTCACCGAAGGGCTGCTGGATTTCAAACGTAGAAAGCTATTATGTTACACGTTGCCTCCATCCATATTGCATTTCGTTCTCTGCTTGCAGTGAATAGCTAGGTGGATAAAACTCTCTGTTCCAAAGAGCAGAGCCCCATCTCAGATTAGCCCTCACTGAAGCGGAGCTCAAACAGAGTTGGAACATACGAACTTTTCTTACACAAAGACAGTCATCGGGAGGAGACGACACACGCAGCTAGTTTGCCGTATATGTCGAGGCCGTTGTCTATCTTTTTGCATCTGTCAGTTTACTCAACTTGGTTGCCCCATACGCCAGACTTGGATTTGTGGCCGCTGTTACAATCAAACTGATTGAACTTACCACGAGCAGTTAGAGCATATTGTGAAATAAATTCACAAAGCTGTTCGGAGTTAAGCTTCTGACCAAAAGCAGATATACTATCTGCAACCTCTGCTCACTTGTACTGCACTTCAACTGGCAGTGACCTAACTATTCTGTCCAAGTTGGTTGAGGAGTTCGGGTCTGAAAGTTGAGTCTTCTGAATTAGGTTTGTCTCACAACTCTCCATTTTTTGACTACTTGGAGAGAGCTCCTGTAATATTTGGTGTAGGCTTTCCCGCTTCTTATAGACAATTAATGGAGGAACGAGCAAAAGAGTGTGACTACCCAAACAAATTGTCAAGTATCATGCGCTCTAGACTACAGGAAGAGTTTGGTGAGAGCATCACGCATTCCTTAATGTCTTTTATCGCATGATGCTGACTGTATTACTACAGGTGAAACAGCTGTTGACCGTCGTCTGCTGCTTCCCCTTCAATATATCACTCAAATTGTCGACTAATATTCTAGCATTTTATAGGATCGCCGTCAAGAGGCACAGTTTAACTCTGGGAAGATCAAGAATAACGACCGTTGGCAAAGAACTGTGCGATAGATTGCCTAGGGTGGAGTGTTCATCCTATTTCAATGGCTTCACTTCCGGAGGTAGCCTTGCGCGTAGTCCTTCGAATACTGCTTTACTTGTGCACCCTGGTTAACTGTTTGCCACTGTTCAAGATCAGCGTCAGCATATGCATTCCGAATTTTTTTTACCAGATTACGTAAAAATCTAGCTTCTTCAAGATCCATTCTTGAACCTGTAACGCGAGTTGCACGTTGGCTCCACGCTTCTTAAGATCAACCAACAGCAACGTAGAAATAGCCTGCAAATTCTTCAGGCTGCTTGTCGATCTACGAATGATAGGCGTCAGAAACTGAAGCAGCTCCTACAAAACTGCCGAGTTGCCCGTCACATCTGGCTTCTTCCTTGACTTCCATGGACTCGAAGTTCTTTGGGATCAGCGAAGGTGCAAAATCACGTCTCACTGAGCACTGTAGCTATTCAAGTCTATTTGTTGAGTTACGTGTAGCCCGGAAACTGGTCACAAAGTTGAAAAAATACAAATGTGACCCCAATTATGTCTACGTTACCACTAAAGAAATGCACAAATAATTGCACTGGGGGAACAGCACTAATCTGAGCAACTTACGTACTGCTCGCTTCCAAATTCCTGTTCTATGCTGTGCGGTATCCATCAGTTTCCGACTATAACGCAACCACGCACAACAATGGAAGCAGGCACCAAAAGGCTGTGGCTTCAGCTCTCCACAGATCAATTAAATTGGAATGAAACGAACTGTCACGTGACTAGAGAAGGTAAGGAATGTCTACTCGCGCCGAAGACGATTAGTGATAAACTAGATGAATAAAACAAGAACAGGTTGAGTTGGGTACTGCGACTGTATATCAGGCTGGTGTGAAAAAAGGGGATGCTGATGAAGTCAACGAATCTTCTCAGTGCAACAAACAGCAAACCTACACATAGTCAAGGATCGACGGAGAGGTTGTATTGGCGATCCCAGTAGGTCACCCGCAGGTGAGAGGCGAGACAAATCTTAAATCGATATATTCATTCAGCATGCGAACGACATTTGCACTCAATCCGATACAAATAATTACTGGATTTATCAACAATCAATGAATCTTTAAGGTGCACCACTATTTCATGCAATATCGTCCACGTTCGGGACTCGGTCCCAAAGCTTGCTTTGTTTACACCTCACGAATAGCTTCTGACGTCTATTGTTTTAATAGGACAAGAAGAGTGCTTCTCTATTCATAGACATGGACCAGTCAGTGCACACATTTTCACAGTTCCGTCTCACTGAATTGATGAAAAAATTTGGTGCTTTATCTGGTAAACAGAGCGCAAAAGACCTGCACACTGAATACTCTCCAGTGTAGCATGAAGTGTGTTTGGGAAGCTCCTAATAAAAATGGGTATATTGACAAATCCACCGATAAAAGTATGCATTCCGGTACAAAACACGAACCCGTTCAGGTAACGCAAAACAAAACGCTTCACTTGTCTATCCTGTACCGGTTTGGTTAACAACGAAATAACTAGCTGTAGGCTTTCAGACGCGTTCAGAGTTGCCTGCATTGAACAACAACTTGTGGTATCAGACAGCATCTGCCCAGAACTCGTCCCATACCTGAAGACTGGTCTGCACACATTCTGTTCGTCCTTTTATATCTCCTCCGCTACTTGTTATTGATCAGATTGCATTGAGAGAACCGAAAGGCTGCGATTGCAGAGGATTCATGAACTACTCCTGAGAAGGTCTTCTATTGGTTTGAGTAAGCCAATTTCAAAAGCTATTGGACCCCATGTAATTAGCAGTGACCACTGAAATAAACCGAGGGAACCATTGTGAATCGTTTACAAAGCCCGTCAATCCTACCCATGATCTTTCGATCGGCTGTTATCAACAAATGAGTTCATCGCGGTTAGACTCTCCTATCAGTGGTCCTGTGAGCGGAAACGGTTTGTCCAGCAGTTCTTTCACCCTCCTTGATCATTCATCCAAAGTACACTCAAAACTCGGTCACAGATGAACCACGTGATGCTGTTTGCTGTAGTTAGCCCATATACCACCATCACAACTCCTTTCAGTAGACTGTCATCTGCTCCATCCTGTGTGACATTTATTGTTCTCTTTGACTTGTCTTATTGGTCCGCATATGAACCACATACCAGTTATCGTTTAATCAGAAAAATAATTCCAGTGGCTACGTTACAAACCTGGTTTACTAGTAACGGAAAAAAGTTAGATGACAAACTGAAAGAGAAAAACTTGTCCAACATCAGTCGATGCATGTGGATAGGGAAATATTTGAGGTGTATGACAATGTGTTTTTCTAAACAGATCAAGGAACATCATCCATCTTGGTTTTGCATTGTGAATAACAAAACGATCTTTGTTGAACTTAGCCCACAGTTGGTGAACTGAAACGATCCGGTTGATACTATGTCCGGTTTTCATTTTCTTTCTGTCTTGTCGTGAAACTGAAATGTGTCGTATAGCGTGTAGAAACCACAGGAAAATTAATCAACGCTCGTTAATACTGTTCACTTATGTGCTTTCAAAAGAAATTACGTTTACAGCGGAGCAGTGATCATAACTAAAGTCGTTGGCGTACACCAGTGTGCATTCTTCACGACCAACTGTTCATCACACAGAATAAGTGGGTTACGAAGCTGTTGTCTGTTAAGGAGTGTTTGACATACACCGGATACGTTAGTTTCAATGGAGTGTCCTTTGATGTCTAACGCATTATTGAAAGTATCACTAACCGATTAATGGCAAGAATAAGTTTTGACTAGAATGCAAAGTTTCGGGAATAACATTTTACTCCACCCTTCATTTTCAAATGTTTACAGTGACATTTGTAAGAGGACTACTGACTACCAGGCAGCCTTGTTCCCAGAGGTGTGAAGTATGTTTACGGAATATGATTCGTATGGTTTTGTCTAACTCATTAAAATCATGTCTTGACTTTTTAATGTCATTCTCAAGGTAAACTATCTTTAAAATGTTCAACCAGATACACTATACTCACCCTCAGTTACTAAAGAATAGCAACTTTAAACTGTTTGGTCAGCACTGTGGAATTCTTTATACATCTGTGAAAATGCGTACAAACATACGACTTGTGCGCTTATCGTTCATTCGACTGCATAACTGTTAACAGGACAGTAAACTGTCATTAATTCGCAAACTAACGATTATCTATGCAGCAATACTTTTCAGCTCTGTTCGGAAACGGTGGAAAGTGTACCGGGCAAACCAACTGAGGTGTGGTGCGACAACGTGCCATTCGGAGTACACAATGGATCAGTCATAACGTAGTGTCAGAAGCACATCGCTGAAGTATAACAGTCATGTGCTTGGCAACCGCGTTACAATAAGATAACGTATTCCAACGAAATGTAGGGTGATTATGACATGCTGAATTACTAGATAGGTTGAACAGAACGCATGGTTTATGAAGACCTTATAAAATAATTTAGGGGGTGATTTAATGTTTGTCTTTGGAGCAATCATTACCAAAGATGTCTAAGGGGCAACATGCACGAAATTCAATCGACTGTCAAGCTTTGCCTGTCAGGCTTTGAATCTGCGGACGATAGTGGACTAGTGGTTTCACCGTGAGACGGAAGGTGAATTGAACAAACCAAGAACTGTCGTCGTTTGGAGGTCACCCGTTCCCCTTTTCAAAAACGCGGATGTCTGTGGCTTTCGACTATTTCTTTTCTTTAGCACTGTTGGTGTACTGCATGGTGAATGTCCTGTCTGTCGTCATCCAATCCAATCTTACATCTTGATTTTACTCCGTATCACGTGCTCCTATAATGCCTGCCATTGCACTTCCTCTGTTTATCTCTCTCTCGAGAGGGGCTTCAATTTCGAGCTAGCCTATCGATTGGTTAACCAGCAGTGGCCGGCTGGACCCAAAGGCCTCACTCACACATCTGGCTTTATTCCTTCGGGCTTACACTGGATACGTGGTGGCTCAGCACAAGTCAATTGCAGTGATGGTCAAGCGCGGGTGTCTTCTGACTTCAGTAAGTGTGACAGGCTAATCCGAACCAGATATCACAAATATTGTTTATGCGTGGCGTGTCACCTGACCCCCCAAAGTATTTGTCAGTCCACTTCACTCCCTATATGTCACGTAATATCTACAGCTCTTTACGTGCGTTGGCTGACAGCGTCTAACCGCGTATTAACACACATACACATATTAACTTAACCAGCAGTTTAAATATGGATCACTCAAATTGATGCACAGATGGGACAACTAAAAACAAGACAATACAGCCTGCCCAGGAAACAGACTAAAGTCTCTCTATGTTAGTTAACCATAACTGTTGTTCTGATAACTCTAGCGAGAAATCACTGTCGGTCCACGGATCTGTCAAGCTGCGGCAGAAGACAAGCTAGAGAATGAATCGACGTGTTCATTTTGATAAGCCATGATGCATTTGAATACTGTCATCCTTGTAGATTGTTTGGTGTGTTAACTTACACCGTCGCCGTGAAAAAGTTCCAAATGGGTTTTAATTTGGCAACCTAAATGGTTTTAAACAATGAGTATTGTCTACTGAACAGCATTTTCTCTAGAGTGAGGGTGCACTCTATTGTTGGAGCTATGGACTGAAACGGTTTAGCAGATGGATGTTGTTTAAAAGCAAAGGTAAAACGAACCCCAAAACTCGTGTAAAACAACGATCTAAATTGAGTTTAGGCCTTGTTAAAAAGCTTACATAAAGTTAGCAGGAAATGTTTTTTGTTCAAGCGGCATGGTGTCTTCATTTTATCTCCCGTAATTAAAACTCGGACAGTAACCCTGGGATTGAATGGTATTCATGTCGTTGTAATCGACACTGAATTGTCATTTATACAATACACTTGTGAATACGAACTACTTCACGGAAAGTGTGCTACAGTAGTGAACGTGTACTGGTAAATATTCTTATACTTTACACAAGAAGAACAGTATTTTTGCTGACGTTGATCACATATGCGTTGCTAGACCAAGAAGTTCTTAGATTAACAGTTGAAACTGAACTCAAGTACTTGTTCTCTTATGTTTTTCGGTGTTTTCAAGCAGTATGTAAATAGTTTACTCAACAATGACTGCTTGTTGTTGTCCGCCACCTTTTTGATGAACGACTTAGTCTCCCTGTCCACCACCAGTCGCTGTACAGCTGACAACGTTTTGGTCTTTGAATCCGACATCTTTAATCAAACCAATCAACGGTTAATTCTATACTTGGCCGAGTATTGTAAACTAACTCAACTTTGTTTCCGTGTGCGTTATTTGCAAGCTTCATAAAAGTCAATTTACAAGCTAGATCTGATTACGGATAGCCTAGTGCATTAATGACCAAAACGAATCAGCAATATTATGGAAAACAATGAGGTATCATTATGTAATCTAGCAACTACATGGGAAATTAGAAGTGGTCAGTTCCTACTGTACACACCAAAGGCAGATGTTAATTAGTTTCAGTCCACATTGCTTACAGAACTTGGAATGATCATTAACCACGGTGCTACGGAGTTGAACTAACCGTTTGAATCACTTACTCATATGGTACCCAAAATATCTACCATCCGGTCTAATACATTTCTCATATGCTTGTAGGTCGGTTTGTTGTCACCTAACATGTTCTGTGATTAGCGCGCAGCATTCCGTTCCTTCGTCAGTCACCTTCATTTGAAATGTGGACGAGCACCTCCTGTGTGAGAACCCTTGTCTCGATTAAGGATAGATGTAAGTAGATTTGCATCATCCTGCAGGCCCAGTTACCCTGCTAAGTGATAAAAGGAAACTATCACACATTTTTGCTGCTACCAGCTTGAATGCGCTAGCCAGTGCTGTGAGCTCAGACAGCTTCATCACATTCAAAGACTCACCTCAAATCATGGTTCGATATTTAACAACCTGAATAATGTAAGCGTTACACGAGCGTGCTATCAAAAATAGATGTGAGAACACTACATTGAACCAAATACAGAACGTTCTGCTGAAACTACAGTTCTCTCTATCGGTATCTCATCCGACTGTTTACTAGGATGCCAAGAACTAGTAGGCCGCTGATGAAATTTAATGTTATATATGACTAGTGATGTCCTTCCTTAACTCGACGCCAAACCACTGTGATATGTATCATGGTCGTCCGCACTGGTTAGTTAGAAATAGCCGGAACGAGATTCAAACTTATAAACTTTGTTTTGGATATCATAACCCTTTCAAACTGAACTGCTTGTGATTACACAAAGATTACAAGTGGTGTGCAAATGATTCGCACAGCAGTAGCTCTTAGAGACATGATCCATCCAGGATTTCTAGTTCGAATTAGCTGTGGCCGATTACGATTAATATGACATTTGTTTAGTACGTTGTTTTAAAAACGTCTAAGTGTCATTCACTGCACCTTTAAAAAGTGACGTTTTCGGAATGCAGAATGGATAATTAGCTGCGTTTCTTAAGTCAAAGAGAGCTATCATTAGATCGGTTGTAACTAAACTTGTCCGCGACTTCCCGTGGATTCGGGTGTTATCGAGAACACACCTCTTCTCGATTCGTAAGTGGTCTAAACCAAACGAACAGTAGCAAAAGTTGTACAGTGTATTTTCGTTCTTTGTCGACAATGTTACATATCTGGTGAAGTTTTGCTTCATTTAGAGAAGACCAAATAGTTAACTTGACTCTCATTAGTGCACAGTGAAACGAAAACTGTCCGTCATTCACCCACAGTGTTCACAAATCCCACCAGATTTTTTGAATAGAACGTAAGACAGTGATTGAAATTTTTCACTGGATATATTGACTTTGAAACCATACAAATTATACTACTTAGATCAGGTTGTTCATGGCTGTTGTGTGTATGCCTCGATCTTATCGATAACTGAAATATAGTTTGAAATGAAGCAATTCGAATACATTTGAAAACGATGACATACCGGCCATGAGAAACTCACGGTTTTTCAACCGAGCGTCCAAGAATTGCTGGCCCAAATCGGTTTTGGCCAGTTTGTCTTTTAATGCTGGCATAATTGAACGTATCCTGGCTCCAAATTGTACGAAAAAGTCCTGGATGAATCACAAGTGGTCATGTTCATCAGAAGTACTGACTTGAAACTTACACTCATAGTCATTGTTGCTAACTCAGCATTTTTCGGTTTGACGCTAGATGAATGTAGCACAGAGGAAGACAGTCATACCAAATGTTCAGAAGAACGAGAAACTAACCTAGTCGCATCAGACAAACACAGAACAAGCAGAGTGCTAATGAGGAAGGAAATAATGCAACGCATCGTAGATGGGTACCAGTTCAAATAACATTCTACAAATATTACCGCTGCGTATTTATACTCTAATTTCGAGGCCATTCAGGTCGATTGTTGATGTAAAATTCCAGTACTTGCAGTGACCTCCGGATTCACTGATTGTATAAACTTTGTGTTGTAAACGACGCTGGAGTGACAAGCCACAGGTACGACCCTCATGACCTAATGAACTTCCGCTGGCGGTTAACGCAACGGATGACCTCGGTTAGTAACGGATGTGAGCGCTGTCACTGATCCGTCGCTAATCGTGTAACTACTGAAGGCGGCCGATATAACTGTCTGTTGTCTCACTTCATCTAGATAAAACACGTTCCAGTGGGTGCCAATGATTTCAAAAACGGTTTGATTTATTACGTACCGCAAGCGCGCGTTCACGCACCACAGACGTGGGCTTTGACATCTCGTTGATTCACACAAACTCTACGGAAATTGGTAGCAGAATCCGACCTAAACCTGGGTCATTGCACAACGCATATAATTGTTAGAGCGTTTAACTTGTCTCGAGTGTAGACTTTTCCTAAAACAGGTGACTACCAACACGCAATGTGTGACAAAACTCTGACTATTTGATATCAAGCAAGGTGCTCACGATAAGTACGACAGTCGTGCAAAAGAACGTTATATCGATTGAACCACATCTGAGTTGATTGTAACACTGTCACTGAAGAAACACTTGTACACAAAGCTCACCAGAAGGTACTGTGGTCAAGACAAACCACTTGGAAGCCACCTTTACATAGAGACTCAGTATTCGGCTTCCGATGGTGTATGTCTAAGTGAGAGTTGATTTCCCTGTTGTGTAAAAATTAGTAGCAACCAACTCTGTAGCTACGCTTGAACTATATTTTCACCCTGGTGCTCCGATTGTTGGACGCCATATTTCACTTTGATTTGTTGGATGAGTGCTAACGTTGTTAGGCTCTATCTGATATTTAGAGTTTTCTTTCCCCTTGAATTTATGTCCACCTGTTAGAACTGAGTGATAGACTGTTAGGCGTAACTTTTGGATAGACCAGCTTGTCAGTTTTACTCGAGACACTTGGTGCCGTGCTAGAAGTGCGTAGAACTTCACCACTGTCAAGCCGACTTCAGACAATGTGGGACACATCATGATCTATTTTCACTTTAGACATAACCGCCTGTTATGCCTCTCACTAACTCAAATCCATATGGAACGATATGTACATGAAACATCCATTAACGTCATGAAAACAGCTAACCGAACGGCATATTGAACAATTTGTTTTTATTGGTATGGGCATTACTCCGTTGGTATTGGGAATAGACGAGAACGATGCACTGTGAAAAGAACTTCTGTTATGGAGTCATCTGAAGTATTTTCAGGTCTAAGCGACAAGGTTTGGAAAAAATTATTCTCACTTCTCGTTGCTGATCGCGCTTGATGTGCACACCTGTTTGCAGTATGTTGGAAGTTTTGTAGACGGTAACTCTCTAGGTAGTTTTATCGTCGAGCAACTATTTTGTTTCGGTTATAACGTAGCGTCTGCTGAAAGAAAATCAGATATGTTTCAATGACAGTGCAAGTGGTGCTGGAAACATAGCGTACGTTAATTGTAACGTCTAATAATTGTTCACGTTATCCTCACTCTCAACTTTGAAAATTATACACAAATCATCATTCTCCTAAGATCATTCAGAATGAGACTTCATTGGGATTAGTAGTCATATGCGAGAGTATCGCGTTGTTATGTACTGGTCCAACTATAGACTTGCGAAATATGTACTTATCACCTCAACTCAATCAAATTGTCTTGATGAGGTGGGTATCTATTGGCGGAAGATGTCGCATTACGGCTCACTCGTTGATTGATAAATGCAATGAACAGAGTTCAAGAGGTCGAGATCGGCGCGGGAGCTAGTTTAGCAATATAAGACCCCAGCAAGAATTGTAATATTACAGCGCATGATACTTTCCGTAGAAACATAAAGGGAGGTGATAAAACAAGATGGAGTTTGGTCTTACCAGAATATATTGGTAAATATTGCAAGTCACTAAATCAAAACGAATAGGCGGGTTTGTTATAAAAGTTGTGTACAAGGCCTGAAAAATATTCCCAAATAGAAAATTGTTTCGATCAAAATATTGACCATGAACTGCGAGTAAAACGCTTCCACATATCGGTAAGTAGTTATCTTTTTATGAAAACGATGTGATTACACATTTGTGATAGTTTGTGTGGTGTGAGAATGACAGCGGACGGCACTAAACTTATGGTGTCTTCTAAAGATATTAACAGGTAACGTCTAGCGCTCTATTTCAGATACTCGAAAATATTGACATTTTGTTTTGTTTGAAAAGTTTGAAATCATGAAGTATGACGAAGGTTCTGTGACTACTTGAAGCATTATGAAAAACGCTCGTTTTCTGGGGACCAGATGTGGTAAATCCCACTTCATGAATCCCCATGCTGAATGCCATATAATTAGAGAACAAAGAATCCGCTTGTGGTTGTGTTGTTGTAGACTGTAAGACAAACGTTTGCTGCATGTTGTAAAGTGTTATTCTAGTTGTGGGCATACAATTAATCCAAAACCTTCTAACCAAACATCAAAGCCAACTAACTATGATGTATGTAAATATCAGCTTGCGGACAACTATGGTCCATTTCTACATTGTTCATACATGAATTCTATTCAAGTCGATCAGAGATATAAATTCCGTCACTTCACCATGTGTTGATACCACAATACTGATTGGACAGAAAGATTGCCATGTTCTGTGGTCGCCTACGTCTGTAGTAATTTTCTCGTATAGATGGATCAGTGATCAACTGATGATATTTCATTTTCGTAGTCTACTAGCTTCGTCCAGACAACCAAAATCAGATGAAGTCGTTAAAAATCTCGTCAATAACTTTTTATAGTATACCAAATTATGTTAGTCGGCTTGATGTCAGTGTTAGTAGTGTTTTAATGTGATATAAGTTGACCTCTTCAGCTACCTTGGTGTGGTGGTCAGGTTTGTCTACTGTTTTGACCCGGTGAGCTACGATGACTTGGCTTTCGGTCTTTGAAAATTCAGCCCTGTCAGATTGTGGTTGGTAGTATTGTGTTATGTTTTGGTTTGGTTTGATGTTTGTTCTTACCTGGTCTGGTTTTGTTTCTGCGACCTGCTCGTCTCTGTGGCGCTGTTGGCCTTAAGTGAGCGTGTAGACCTTATAAGTGTGCGGCTCTCGAGAATGTGCGTGTCTTTTGTAATTTGTTTGTTTATAATGGTCGATGCTGTTGTCTCTGCATGCAGGTGTTTCAGTTGCTGCCTCGCCGTACAAGCACTTTAGCCAAAGGTTTTAGTGGTCAAAACCAAATTACTTGGCCTTGTGTGTAGGCCTGTCTATCGCAAATCCCCCGGACAATGGCAAAAATTGAGCGTCAGACGGTTAGAGAACTGCGAGAAGACATATTTGCAACGACAGCTGCCATTCGTCTGAATAATGCCGTTATATTCATTACTCTCGAGGGTATTTAGCAACAGCTGAAGGAACAGATCACAACAACAGCCAACAAGACTACCGGTATCGAGCACCAGCAGCGTCTAAACTGGTTCGACAATAAAAACTAGGCTATCTTCAGCTGAGTTAAGAGAAGAATGCGGCGTTTTTCGCCCTCCTAATGCACACGGGTAGTGAATTGAAAAGAACAACATTATCCAACATTCAATGTCAACACATCCAACGGTAGTGCCATTTGAGTTCTGC
>QNGE01008609.1:5538-16039 GCA_008508345.1 Paragonimus westermani | reverse complement strand
GGCTTTTATTGTTTGCGTTATTTATAAGTGATCCCATACTTTCTGTTGCTCCCCTCTCGTTTGATACTGCAATTGCTGCTCTGCAGCTCGCGTTAGACTATCTCGATACCAGTCAGTGGGTGAGTCGCCAAAGAGTATTAAGGGTTTTGAATGAATTGAGCTGTCTCTAGATATGCCCATTTTCAACCGCAGAGAGCAGTTTGTCATGCAGTTATGTAATTTGCAAAGCTTCTTTTCAGGGTGCAGGCAGAGTGATTTCACTTCTCTCAGTGTTATACGGTCGGAGTGTTACAGAAGTGTTGCGGTTACATGCAAGTGAAGTATGCACAGCTGAAACATCACAAACATATCACTAGTTGCGAGAAGATGGATGTGTGCACATGCAGGATGGCTGTCCTTATTCTATCAACTAGCATGCGCGCAAGTTGTTTCTGGTTCTAGCGTTTTTACTTCTTTTTGTTACATACAAACCTGATGCGGTGCATATGGGTTGCGGGTTGCGGGCAGACGAAGCCTGAAGCCATACTTTTACAGTCGGAGTAGAGAAAGCCTTTGCCTTATAGCACAAGAACATGGACTACCAGATTACCAGCCGCTACGTCCTGTAAACTGCACTGAACTGACGTCCCCGGTAACACTGCAAATTGGAAGTCTTGTTATTCAAAGAATGGGTGATCAGGCTGTGGCACCATCCTCAAAGTGTGGTTGAGTAAAACTGTCGTAATGAACATAGGAGCAACGAAATGTTTATCAAACAGTCGTCTGGTAACGCTATAATATTGCTCAACTACCTTGAATATTTTTTAAGGCCAGAGAGCTATGAAGATGTGTGTGTGGAAAAAACGCAAAATCCTTCCCGAAGAGAACTGCCTGAATCTTTTGACCAGAGAGGTAGTACATAGTACTCAATTATTTGTGGAAATGTCTAATCCTGAATTTTTCAGCTTCAAAACTCGATGCGAAAGAATGTATGGATAAAGGCAGTGCTAAAGGCTTATCGTCATTTTGCAAGACAAAAGAGACGTTACCAGTGTTGACAGCGATCAAAATTCGGGACCTTCATCGAGGAGAGAGCAACAGAAAGTATGGGATCACTTATAAATAACGCAAACAATAAAAGCCAGGAAGAAAACCCTCGGGACAAGCGACAGATAAAGAATACACCACTTACGCGCAATTTACAACAGAGGTGGGCAAATTTCGACTCAAGACGCGGTGTTTTGTTTTCCTTGCACTCCCAGATGGAAGTCCATGCCGCTTAACACAGTATGATTACTGGACTCAAAAGCTTTGACCATTTTGGGTGTATACGGCAACAGGACTAGTAACTTGATAAACTGGTCATCGGTTATCAGCAGATTTTTGATGTGCTCCTCAACATTCCTCGGTTGTTATGCCACAGTTTTGCTTATTGCACACAGGTATTTCTAAGTTTCATGGTGGTCTTCCAAAATTCTTTTGAGCAATTCAGCCCGCTCGAACCCTTTTTCGGTTGCATTCGTTCATTCTGTTGTCACTACTTACCTGGTGGGACATACCTGCATTTATTCAGGCTATTTAGTTGCTCAGTGTTGAACACTATGCAAGAAACTTGGATGTCTTATACAACGTTTCACAAATGGATCGGAGTTTACTCGGACGGAGTCAGGAAGCAAAAGCTTTCGGGAATCTGTGTCCGATCGCGTAGAATCGCGATTGCCGGAGAATTAAACTGAAGTATGCGGAATCTGGATAGCAATAGCAGATTCTGTTCAAGCCGAACCTTGAAAACTGCTACAGGTCCAGCAGAAACAACACGTTTGGTACGCGCGCTATAGGTCTTTGAATTCTCCAGTGAGAAGAAGCACATACATGCACTCAATAATTCTATGCTGGAATTTCCGTTCACAGCAGTGATCGGTCAGTAGGATGGCATTTCTTCTACCAGACAGTGACTTCAGCTTCTCCAAGCGATCATGAGAAATGCCGGTAACATAGTGTCAGACATTTGTGCGCAGGCACTTCGTTCGCGTCTCACCTGTTGCCGTAGCGAGATCAACACAATCAACATCTAACGCGAAAGCGTTCCGACTCAGCTTATCGCATCCGCATTATTATCCATTGTTGCCACGTCCGCCCGTCATATGCGCTGAACCATTGGTCTCTGTCTGTCTCTCTCGGGGAACCATTGCTTCAAGGTTGAGCGGTTATCACGCTGGACTAAGACCTGTTGGAACAGAACAACGGAATAATGCACAGTCTTGTCCCCAATACCAGAACACGTGTGGCAGTAACCACAAACACGCCGCGGGTTAACCCCATGCATTGTTATCCACTCTGGGAAATAGTATGTGCACAGAGAGAGCGTCAGATTGATGATGCACTGAATTACTTGATCTCATCTTCCGAATAGAAGTTACAAGTTGACGGCTCCGCTAATACACAAGTAGGCAGGAAACCAAAATCAAAAATGTATAAAGGAATGTGGCAGTCATCAATATTTCACCTACTGCGGACTCTACAGCTCAGTTTCCCTTGGTACCCGAATCTAGTCGGTTTGCCGTATTCATTACCAAGCCTTCATCTGTTGACATCACTGTAGACAGGCTGTAGCATCGATCGTAGCAATTAAAGCAACTGCAAGAGACATTAGAATTACGGGTCTAAGTGTCTTCAGTGACTGAGACACTGATACACGAGTGAGAGACTGGAGCTCAATTTTCCAATGTTGATGATATTCCTCCTGTGACGTCATGTGGGAGTCAGCCTTCCTAAAAACAATCAGCGAAAAACTGGTGCACTACCGCTCTTTGTGAAAACAGTATTGCTGTGGGGGCGAAACAATACGACAAAGATGGAACCCTGGGGTTCGCAAACCACTTATGCTAAGCTGACAAAATTCTAGCAGCAATTCAACTGCATCTTTCCAGAGAAAGCATTGACACAACATAACCAAAAGCTATTCAATTGTGCCATCAGCCTGAGGGAACTAATTATACTCAACAAATATCTGCATCACACGGGTAACTCGAATTTTTATTGAAACCTGTGCGCTGTCGTCGTTACGGTTTTGTCAAAAGTGTTACTCTGAGCATCAAAATCCATAAAGCCTTCCTTACTGGTTGATATGTTTGTTTTTGTCGACTATTATCTGAGCAGCTATTTGCTCGTGCTCGCCATTTTCTTGCTTCGATTTTTGTCACTGTTGCTTATTGATTTTTATAACACTAAATTTTGCCGCTTTTGTTCACAAACTGTGTCAGTGTTAAGCGCGATATCCAGCAGCATTGGTGGATCGGATGTACCAATTGTTTGTGGCTGATCCGGCTACCCCACGACTGTTCAGAACGGTATGCGGTGTCAGAAGTGCTTGCACTGAAACCGCTTTAAGTGTAGCTGCCTCAATGCGGACCAGTTTACTCTGCTTGGTTATACAGTGAGACCACCCGTCTGTATGAGCTGTCTTTTTAAAAATGGGCTACATTCCCTCTGGAACTGCAAAAGTCCCTCTCCTCAAAATCCTCAATCAAAAGAAACGGTATAATAACACATATTTCTCAACGCACATGTGAGAAGCACGCTGGGTTATGCGCGATCACTGTAGATATATACAAACCATACAAAAGTGAATAATTTAACTACGGATGAGTATTCGGGAATTTGGTTTATTTTCAAGTTGACCATCACTCACAGTTGATCGCAGCGTTCGCATTCATATAGACTTTCCGGCCAGCCTCTTTCGAAAAGAAGCACTAAACTCGAGTTTCGCTCTCATTAGAGCTTGTCAGTAGTGCATATCCTTGCCACGGCCGGAATTTGAACTCCGGAAAGTACAATCATGAGGCAACCCTGTTAACCACTGCGCTGCGTTCAACTATGAGTGATGGTCAACTTGAAAATAAACCAAATCCCCGACTACTCATCAGTAATCTAAAATATCGCCTTGCATGTTTAATGAGTTCAGTGATCTTGACCTGTCACGGAAGTCCTAATCGCGGGGTTTTCGATCAGAGTTGACAGGCAGTAACTGTGTCTCCTCTCGAGACGATCGGGCAACCTTATCATTGCTCACAAGTGAGAGTGGGTGAGCGTTCAGATTTGATAATTCCGTCGTGCCTAATGTGAGGTCAAAGGTGCAATAGTCAACACGGTTACCTCAAGAAAGTGTGGCCGAGTTCTACTGTCGGCTGTGGCAAGGATATGCACTACTGACGAGCTCTAATAAGAGCGAAACTCGAGTCTAGTGTTTCTTTTCGAAAGAGGCTGGCTGGAAAATCTATCTGAATGCGAACGCTGCGATCAAATGTTAGTGATGATCAACTTGAGAATAATTTAACAGTAGCACAAACGTGAAGCCTGCCGTCAAGAGTGACGTAGTCACAAGGCAAATGACTGTAGTTTATGAAACTTTGACGCACGCGACAAAGAAGGAGATAGTTCGCTTGCTCCACAGAATCTGTCCCAAAATCTGGGATGTTACACCAACTCACTTTTTACAAGGTTGTGGGATGGACAATTTTTTTAAATTTCAGGGTCACTTCGCGGAGAAAGTCCAATCGCATCTTTGGAGCGTTTCGCCGTTAAGGAATAAAATTGGCGTCAGGAACCTGTCAAGATAGGTCAGCTGTGGTAAGGCAGAGCGGAAAATATCAAAATCCAGCGAACGATTGGGCAGATTCCAACGCAGGATTTCGTCGATTGCTCTTAAACCTCAAAAAATTGAACGTCTCGTGAACCGTCAAGCGAAGGCGAGGTTCTGTGCGCCCATCCACTGCAGAAAAATAACCTCGCCTAATGGATAATATGGGGATCGGAAAAGAGAATGTAATTACACACGTAAGATGAAAAAATATGGGGTTATAGCATTTACTATGACGAACAATGTGCTAACGGAGTTTTATAGAAAGAACTCATCCGATATTATTATTTTTGTTATGATTATTGAAATATATAACCTTATCTACTGTTTGTAGTAGTATTTAGCTACGTACCCGGGATTTATTTGGGCAAACGGCGAATTTCGTCGACGGTCTGGAGGGCCGCACGAAATGAGCATGTGATAACTAAAGCTTACAGGACGTCGTTATGTTGGACTTATTATTAAGCGCCGCGTTCACCTTTCGAGGGGCGTTAGACAGTGGGGTGGTTATCTACGTAATGCGCATCTGACGGCTAAATGTTTCTCCGACCACACTTTAAAAAGTCATCAGGTCATACAGAGAGTTTGAAGATAGACATTGTGTTTGTTAACGTAAGATAGCTGTCCAAACCACTTTTTAAAACGCCGAATATTGTTACTGGTTCGGAATTCACTTGGAAGCTTATTCCAAATGTAGGAATACTTTACAAGGAAGAAGTATGGACGTATATTTCTCCGGAATATCAGAGTTGGCAAGGCAGTACCCTTATTTCGCGGAATATATGGAGGGCTGTGTTGTAAGTGGATGGTAAACGCTGTGATAATCGCATCCGAATGTATGAGTTTATACAGCAGCGTCAGGTTCAGCTTTAGTCTACGCAACCAAAGTGGATCAATACCAAGTGTTTCATGGCGCTTTCCGTAGACGAGAGAAGAATACTATCCTAATAAGCTTTTGGTAAACAATCGTTGAAGGTTTCCTAACACAAGTCTATCAGACTCACGGAGATGACAGTCAATGAAAGTGCAATACTCGAGTTGAGGCCGAGGACACATTTTGTAGAGCGTCAGCTTGGCAGCCGGTAGACTGAACGTCTTTTTGACGCGGCCTATTGCTTGTTTAGTTTTTGCCACCTGGAAGCATACTTTTCAGATAAACTGAAGGAGTTTGAGTACCGTGTTCCTAGATCCCTGACCGAAGTGGCTGCATCAATATTAAAACCATCTAGTGGGATGGGACCATGGGGTAGTTTACAACCATAAGTGATGATTTTCGATTGGTTCGCTGAGAAAGACACCAGGCATGTTCTGCACCACAACTGCAATGATGCTAGGTCCTGTCGTATATTTCGTACACAGAAATCGTTATTACTGCTCTGGCAAAATGTGTAGACGATTTTGATATCGCCAGCAAACAGAAAAGGCTTGCCATGTGTAATAACGTCGCATAAGTCATTTATGTACATTATGAAGGGCAGCGGACTCAGAACGCTTCCTTGCACCACCCCACTAGTCACTGGTTTTGGTGTTGAGTAGTACTCCCCTATTTAAACATTCATGGTAATACGACGGCCAGCTATACAAGGGATCTTGTATGCCAAACGATGCTAGTTTGATCAAGAGGCGCTTATGAGGCACACGATCAAAAGCCTTTAGCATGTCCAAGAGTATGATAATTACCGCATTTCCTACGTCAACAGACGTCGATATATGGGTTAATACTTCCAGCTGACATGTCAAACAAGAGCGTTTACTGAGGATACCGTGCCGTGAAGGGTTTATTAGGTTTTGTGTCCTTAAGAACCCGACTGTGTGCCTCTTCATTATCCTTTCTAACGTTCTCGAGCAGATTTACGTGTGGTTGAGGGGATGATAGTTACTAACGTCCTGCCTTGGACCACTCTTGTGACGAGGCATGATGATTGAGGTTTTCCACCGAGGAGGGAAGGTGCTGAATAACAGTTATAGGTTGAACAAATTGAGTAAAAGGACGGGTATATCCTTACCTGCCTGCTTGACGACCGCTGGTGGGATACCAACTGGTCCAGGATGGATTGACGGCCTAATGGTAGGTAAGTGTGAACGTACACTTCGAACATCGATTAGAACGTTGCATACTGAGATGCTCTTTATGCTAAACGAGGCAACAAAATGTGAGTTAGAGATTTTGCACATCGCTACAGGGTCATCGACAGCCGTTTCGTCTTTGAGAATAATAATTATTATAGGAGGGTCCCTCGTGGAATTTCTCCGTCTCAATAGTTGCACTAGTTTCGTGCCTCTCTGCTCACTACTGAGAGCGAGGTTCTCTTCGCTTATTTGACGGAGTTGCGATAGACGTTCTATATGTTCAAACATTTTGCTCACTTCCATCACCAGGGAAAAGTCTAGTGTTCTTTCCTACCTCGACTTGAGCATTTCGAGTCTGTCAGTCTCTTTTGCAGTAAGGATTTTACCTTGTACATACGAGCCGACACGTTTTGATATAATGGGGGCCAAAACGTCAATACAAAACGTTAGATGTCTGATAAATTCTCTGGCCGCCATGCTTAGGTCTGATTTGCGAAAGAAGGTATTCCAATTTAATGATCTTTGTAGGGAGAAAAAGGTATTCCAATCAATGAATTTGATCGGACGGTAGAATACAACTGTCGGTTTAGTAGCCATACTGAAATCAAACAAACATTCGACGACATTATGGTCACTTCCTGGGACTTGTTGTAGAACAGATACCTCTACAGACGAAATACCCACGGTAAATGTAAGATCCAAAATAGGCCCCTTTCTGGTAGGCGTTAGGACCTACTGGTTCCAACCATTCAGCTGACTGCATGAAAGGAATTCGGCCTGTCTTGCTGGAGCAGAGAATGAGGTCCAGGAGATATTAGGCATAATAAAGTCACCGCCTACTAGTTTGTGTTCACAAGGCGTGTTGGACACACGATTCGTTATCTCCATAAGGTCAGTCAAATCATTGCTCGCAACATTAGGCGGTCTGTAAATGCATCCTATAAGTAGCTCGCGAGAACCAATAGAGACCATTAACCACAACGAGTCCTCGAGTTTATGAAGTATAGACTCATCAAGTGTGACTGTGGAAAATTGCTCTTTTAGGCAAATAATGCATCCACCCCCTCGTCCTGTGAGATGATCCCTACAAGACATTCGATATCCTACGATGCTCATCTGACTGTCTGGGGTGTCAGGAGAACACCACGTCTCACTTACAAGAATGAAATGGGACTAGATAAAAAGACAGGGTTTGAAAATGTGCACCTTACTGACCAACGATCTTGCGTTCATTGGTAATAAACTTACAAAATTCTTTTTGTCAGATACAGCAGGTAAACTGCTAGAGGATTTCACGACAGGCTGGACAGTGGGTAGCGAAACACCAAATGGAAAGGCCTGATCTAAGGAATGTACCTAGTCTCTGCTCATATTCGAGTGTATGTCGTGGAAGTTTGGCTCCATGATAGGAAGTGTTGGAAGAGTGCCATTATGGGGGAATGACAGAGTGGGACTTAGGAAGGGGGCCAGGTGACAGTTGATGAAATAACGGGGGATGCACTAAAAGAGGACTGGTTCGGCATACATTTGTGTTGTTGGCATAATAGGGTGATGACATACTTGCTGAGGTGTACATATTGGAAGCTTGGTCCTTAGTAACACCTATATTTTGGGTAGGAGGATGAATTACTACGGAGCTATCGGATAATGGATGGTAACCGTGACCTCTAGTATAGTAGTAGGTTGACCTGAAAGCAGTGGGCAGCAAATCGTACAGTTTTACATGCAAAGCGTTGTTTCGTAGAATGATGTTTTTAAAACCAGATTCATGAGGCTTGCAAAGTTCTTTTGGTTTACTCATATTGCAAATCCGAAATACTGTGCTCTGGTAAACACCTTACAGGTCCTACTGTTGATTTGGAGCATTGTTCAGATGTTTCGGACTCACCGTTGGTATTTCCGATTACTCCATATAACAAAGAGAAATTCCTGTGATAAAAAGTGGATGGCCTTGCTCGCGCATCCTCGTCATTATCAGGGGCATTTAAGCTGCTTCTTTCAGTGTTCTGAGCAACTATGGATGCCTTGGGTCTAAAACTTTTTCTGGTCAAGGCATCGGTTGACAGAGAGAGACAGTGAGCGCTAGGAAATGTGATTTTAGCAATAACCGTGAGTATCGTTGTGGAAACTTGAATGCGTCTGACGTTATCGGAGCTAGACGTGGTTTGTTTTTCAGTGTTCGCCTGGACCGGCGATGCAACGGCGTTTCCAGCTGTAACTTGCGGGTTCAGAGAACTCGTGGAGCAGTCGAGATCTACGGTCAGATGAATGTGATTGACGGTTGCGTTTTATTCTCGGTAAATATTCGCTCGCAATACTTTCTTTTAGAGTGGCGTCTTGTCACCGAACACTTTTAGGGGCAAAATTTGTGTCACGTCTAATTCGCTCTTGACTTCTGACAAATTCGTTCGCTACAAGTTCACTTGTGAACTGTAGCAACAATGGACAGTGCTACTGCTGTGCCTTCTTGCGAAGTCTCAAACAGTAGCACTCTTGTCCTTCCACTTTACTGGCTTCGAGTGAGATCCTTTTAACCGACAACAGAGGTATTCTGTCAGGTACGTTAAACACCTCCACTTTGTTTGCACAATGTAACCGCGCGTGCACTTCCGTAGCTACACTATCAATAGGCGTTCCGGCGACTGCGAGATCTTTGCGACTAGGTGTGGTTTGATGGCGGATGTTACTTGAGGCACTCATAATGCACAATAGTTGATCTAATTTGTGCAAAATTCCGGCAAGCTCCTCGTTTTTACCGTGTGGTTACGCTATTCCAGCCTTTACTCCCCTTATTTTTTAGCCTGATCTACGAACACATTGATAATGGAGAGTGAACATGGTTTGGTGTTGTCCCTTTCGTGTGATGTGCTAAGATTCGCCGCCGAGACTGACAGTTTAGCAGCCGCCTCGATCTCCTCTGCGATAGCAGGGGTGGGAGAGGTGTTGGCTGAACAATCTGAAGAAATTACACTTTTCTTCACCGTCAGCATGCATTTTTTGCGCGGGGATGATCAAGTGACGACTGGCAATTACTGGAAATTGGCTGACTTAGCGGGAATTACTATATAATATGCCAATTTTATAATAATAATAATGGTATATTTCTCAACCCATTCGTGAGAAACACGCTCAGATAAGCGTGATCAGTACACACATTTTAACGTAGCTACATAACGTAAACATAATTGTTAATTGTACAAGCAACCAATTATGGAAATAGAGTAATAAAACGAACAAAATAATAAAGGAAAACTCTAGTTTTTCAAGAGGCAGATGGCCCAATTGCTTCTGAAACAATAGTTCTCAAGATTTTCAATATTCGATAAAAAAATGTTGAGTCGTTACATCAATTGTTGCTTCACAAGGTTAACGTTGGTCTTATGTTTAAGGTCATATAGGAAAAAAAGATTTTCCAGCATGGAGAAAATGAATAGTCGAAGAATTTCACCAACAGTTGATGTGGACGGCCTCGAAAAAATATGTAGAAACTTTTGGGAAGATGAAGGAAGATAGGTGGGTTCCAAGTTTTCCGGAGAAATGGACGATTTTCTGAACTGGACTCAGTTATTTCCTCAAATCGACGGAATTTCACGAACTGCCCAACCAGTACAGGCTGTTGATTTTCCGGACGTTGTGGAATGTTGTCTCGCGTTAGAACTTATCGTAGAATCAAGAATGGAAGGCAAAATTACGTGATAAGCAGAAGAACGTAAAATGGTCATGTGAAGTATGACGAATGATGGAGTCTGATATTTTGTGGCTAAATCTTTTATATAGAATTTACAATTTTGTGCTTGTTAATAAAATATATAT
>QNGE01008608.1:0-11481 GCA_008508345.1 Paragonimus westermani | reverse complement strand
AGCGAAGCCATGCTGATTAGAGCTCACCAGCCGGCGCTGTGTGCACAAAAGTGGGTGAAGCAACCTATAGGGTTGCCGTGGTGGTGATGACAATACGTAGTGTGATTGTATGCGTGTCCCTACCCTGTCTATCTCTAATTGTCTGTCTTATATAACTTGCATGTTTTACGTTTGCGACTGATGAGAGTAAACGAAATGTTAACATATCGCAACATATGTCTTCTTTCTGCACTGATGAAATCCATTAACGACGACAAACACCAACTTTCAAGGGTTACGCACACAGTCTAGTTGCAGTATCAGCGCTCAGACAGTTGTGATGCATAACATACACAAACGAAGCCAGCTGGTGCATTGTGAGGATTAAGTTGTATCTCTGGGAACTGGCGCAACAATACAATCTCACAAAGATAATACAACTTGGACATTTTTAGATCTCAACTCACTGATCCCGTATTACCTATAATTACAAATATGATTTGGTTTGATATTCGTCCCATAAACCCACGTGGCTGCCTACAAGGGGCAGAACCGCAATTCTTCATGAATTCACTGATTTAACTTCATGAACATTCTACAATTCGCAGTTGAAATACTATCTCGCCAAATCTGCGGAGACCGAAGTGGGTTAGACAGAGACAACTTATACGTGTGTTGTTCGACGTCGCGGATTCGTTGACGAACGATTATACAAGGAGCTGCGTCTGCGTGTTTCAAAATCCATTCTGAAAGGACTATATGACATCGATTGGGCTTTGAGGAATTATTTAGCACTTTTCAACGAGCGTGCCGAGTTGGTTGTCTCACTCATTACTGAACGGCCCTCATATGTTACGCAATAAAACGTTTACAAGTTGTGATCGTGTTCCAGCAGAAAATAAGCCATAGTGATATTGAAGTATGTAGTGTTATGTTCCATATGCATAGACTGGGCTAACATTTCACAAAGATACTATCGTAGGTTACGAAGTGTTACCTCATGATTGATATCACAGACACTATATGACCCACAATATTTGTCAGTTACCGTTTTGTGCACGGAGCGGTTAAACACAATCGAACACGGAGTACTGAACATTATACAATAATATCTCCTGCAATACGAACATCACACCATGTACTTTATTAATCATGACCAACTCCCATTACCTGGTTTCTTGTGTTAGAACTTTCGATATTTGCTCATGAGTTCGGCTCTAAATGATCTGACTGGTTTCTAGAATTTCAGTACACCAAGAATGACAACAAATATTTTGGTGAGCCACACTTGTTCGCCAACTCTAAATTTCAGCCTACATTTGTTAACATGCTGTAAAAATGCATTCAAACGAAATGCACGTTGCAATGATTTGCAGAGTATTCGTGTACCACAAATGCAGTAGAGAAAATCTGGGCGACACAACGTATGCCTCTGTCAGTATTAAGCGTCTAATTTCGACGCGAGTTATCTCAGTTTTGATATGAGCAATCATCAACTTGGGTTTCTGAATGAGATTTCGAATCACGATTTGCATAGTGAGGCGTGCGACACAATACACATTTTTCTCAAACAGTCGTCATCGTTGCGGCCCCGGTATTATCGGAACTGCTACCGACAGATATTGCCTCCAATCCAGCCGCGCAGATTCTGTATTGTGAATACGTAGGTGTATATACAACAAGAGAATTGGTTAACACATTGACGTACCAAGTGAAATCGACCACAACACGATTATTCGGCCGAAATTTTACACCTGAGGAAGGTTTTACAATTCTGATTATCACACCGAGGTCCCAATCTAGCTATAAAACATTGTGCATTCTATTTCACACCACCCCTCTGGCATTACGCCTCATTGATATTCTTGAATTTGTACTGCTCGAAATGTATAACTCAACGTAGATTGGTCAATTCATAGCTTCTCATGAATATCTGCTGTGTAACATGATCACAAAGAAGTCGTTTATGAGTGAGCAAACGCCATATTAGGCAACTATCCCCAAGCATACTGGTGCCATAAGTCGAGGAGAGATTGTGTCAAATGAGACTGCATCATTTCGAGTCACTCATACAGAACTGGGAGGATTGAGAAAATAGTCGTTTTGCAAGTTCACGTTTTGTTCACCTTGCTGACATGTCACTTGTGGCCAAGAGACACACAAAATCACCTCACTCTGAATAACTTCCTCGGTCCTAGTAACTCAGTATATTGCAATATTTTTAATTTGGTAGGCAGCACGAGTTCGGTATCCTGTTACAATGCCTTGTTTCTAGGAAGTAATCCGAAGAAGGACGCGAAACATCTAGCGCTTATTCCAAATAACACGTTAGTTTCTCACGGTGAAACATTATCATCCGTGCTGAATTTCAGATCCTGTGGACTGACCCATGGTTAGTTCCACAGTTTGTTGGGAGCCGACGGAAATGGTTTGAGCTCAATAAATCCCAAGACAACTTTCGGGTGGGGCCTGAGATCGCTGAGCATCTCCGGTTAGTTAGTACACGGATACGCATAGTGTGATTCGTCAGAAAATTTGTTGTTAGGAGGCGGAATGGAAGATGCAGTGAATAGGTGACGGAACAGTGTCCAGTAGGTTATTGGCAGCTAGTATACCGCATTCCACACAAGCTGAATTCCATAGATATATGTACCTGTGTATTCTTCAGAAAATTCGAAATAACACGGTGTGAATAGTATGTTATGAATCTCGTCTTATCAGTTTGAGGGAATTTGCTGACTGTGATGAAGCTATTCTCGTCCTCCGTCATCACATCAGCTTGGACATCTTGCTGATCTTCTGACATCCATCCGATTAAATCATGGTCTGAGTGTATGTTTGATCACACTCAAATAGCACTCCTTCGCTGCGTGAACTAGCGCGTTTGCCAGGTGTTGCTGCGATCCTGTGTCGTTTATAGGAACGTTCGTCACTAGCGTGAGTAAATCTCCCCAGTGAATTTATGCGCAACTTACTCATGGCCGCCGTGAGTGGAAGGAAATGGAGAAGGTGAATGGAACTGCAGTATTTACCCGTTGACGACCTCCATGAAATGCTATCAAAGCGTGATTAGAGCCTGAATGCTTTAGTGTATTATCACCCTCAAAAATGATAGTGTAGCCCTAAAGCATGCATAGGTCACCGAGGGCGAGTGTATGCATGTAATCGGGAGAGTTGAAATCGAACTTCAGTCTCAGCGTGTGTACTCCAAACCTGGACAACCGCCGTGTGTTCGGTGCAAAACACTGCATCGCGTGAACTTTGGCACTACGCAGCCCATTGAAAATACCTTTTCATATCCAATTGTCTCGTCTGCTGACTGGTGCATCCCCATTTGCTTGAATGCTTTTCTATGGAAAATTATCAGCCAACTCAGATACATTTAATTTAATGCACTCTAAACCCGACCAACTGACTTCGTTCGTGTATAGTTTACGGTGATATAGCGTTTATTTCCAGCTGCTGGATGCGTTAGGATTGACAGCTGCAACTGCGAGCTGTTTTGAATACAAAGTACTTTTAGAAACTGTCAGGATGGTTGCTGAAGTCAAAATACGGATTTCCAAAATAACACCATACTACACTCCACCACCCAACAATTGGTACATTCCATCCAGAATTGCCGAAGTGCTCAACTTAGGAGGTCGCTTTACTATCTACAACTGTTGGTGAGATAAACTTTTCAAATACCCAGGTATCCTTACAATAATCTACGTAAAGGTTTTAATTAAGTTGAATGTATATTCGTCTTCATACCATGCTTACGCATTAGCACTCAACAAGTCTGCCGTGTTTCGAGGTGAGTCGAACAGTATAGGAAATTTGGGGATAACGTACATCGTTCCCCGCGCACCAAGACTTGCTATTGATTGAGGAATCAACATGCCGCCTGTTTTGAAACATAGGTTTCACTTTTCTTGGTATTGGTGAGACAGAAAAACTACTTTTCACTTTGCACTCACGTGTGATTTGGTGTACATTTACCTGGATCCTTTTGATAAAATGCACTTGATGGTAGTGCTGTGTTGTGCATTGCATCGTGCATAGAACACGGTATTGCTGGTTAGCTCAATATACTCCTGTTGTATGAAACCGCCCAAACGTATATAATATTTGATAAATTCCGTTAGCTGCTGAGTGTACTGCACATATTCTCACGAGCAGCTCCTTTACGAAGATTAACCATGAGGCAGAAGGGCACCTCATCACGCAATACCGAGGTAATCTTCACCAGCGGTGCGCATTTGAGTTTTTACAATTCATGTGTTGTGGATGTAGCCGAAACCTGAACGTATAGGCGCAATTGTCCACTTTTCTGAGGCTAGAGAAAAGTAGTTAACTAGATTGGGTTTAACATCCCGTGCATGTGTTATGATAACGCCCCAAGTACGATGGCGAAATATTCCACTTTGTCAGCCAATATCACCGGCTTATGGTAAATCTCACTTCGAAAGCTGATCCTTGATGACCATCACACCATACCTGTAGTAATTAAAGTTGCAGATTTGTGATTTGTTAGCAAATCTCAGTGGTTTTATCAAAACGAGAGTTTCGGAGAACGGGGAAGTGTTAGTAGTGCCAGACGGAATCTTGTTACTCATTAAGTGCACTGTGCTAGCTTGTCCCTACTCGTTCCCTGACCAAACGAAAAATATTCTCTGAGAACACTGTTGATTGCGTTGACGTTATGTTTATATGCATCATTTTCTGGTGCTCCATGTATTGTTCCATCAAATTTGCATACGTTAAGAACGTCAACATCAATATTCCTCGCCAGTTCGTCTTCCCTTTGCCTAATAAACTTCATTCAATAAGCGGAATTTGATTTATAGCTGTCACTTGCAATTTCAGTTGCCGCTGGAGGCTAGTGGAATGACTTGGATGAAGCAAACGGTTCACCTACTCATTAGTGCTCCACAACTGACTTTATTCAAGGTGAAACCACATGTTTCGTAATTCTATATTCTCTTCTTTTGAGACACACAAACAACACTCCACGCACTTGCTCACGGGACGATTATTTTGTTCGTACAGCTTTCAATATTGTACCAGTTTTGCAACTAATCCACAAAATATTGAAGCAACATTTTGAAGCATGACAATTCTTATATGCTCCCGTAAGTTTATTCTTGCAGAAGACAAATATGGACGGTTGTTCTGCATGACTCGAATTGTTCGAAGTGGTAGCTGAGTATTTCCCATGACAACAATTATCGTGAAGTTATATTTGTTTTCTCACGTAGCACAACTATTCAGAGGCGATTCTTCAGTACAATGTGCGGGAAATCGTTCTAAGTGGGTTTTTAGCAGAACAAACATTAACAAGTGTCTGTAATCAGACATCACTGAACACCAACTAACTGGTCATGGAACATCGGTACGTTTTCAGTTGTACCAATTTTGCTAGTTAGTTCACCTGGTTTTGCGTCAACTAACAGTAAATATCCCTGGAATCTTGATCCCGTGAAGCAATCTATATGTCGGTGCTAGCAATGTACGTAGTCGAGTGATTATGTAATTTGTTACCTGAACACCAAGGCGAGTTCGTCTTGCATTGTTTGTAACACGAAAGCTCACTCAGCTTTACTTAATGTGAAGAACTACGCGAAACAGTCAACATTTTGCAGATGGGCGTTACAGACACCACTCCATACTTGAAATGATGAGCCGTGGTATTAAGAAGAGTAGAGAATGTATCATGCCAATTTGCTTACTGTGCAAAGACGATGGCGACGACATCCAGAGTTTGTTTCGAATGTTAGTGCAAAGATGGCTTGTTTCCCTCACAGGTGCATCACAGATATACTCCAATTTTGTAGGAAAAGTGTGACGCAGTGCAGTCACATCGGAATAGCGTCGGTTTTTCAGTGCTTGAATTCTTCACTGCTGATTAATATTCATCGGATGTGTTGGGTTTGAATGAAATTCCGACGATTTTCGCGACCTGCAATCCTGATATGCAATTAACTCCTTCTATCAGATCAACGCTTGTTAATGATGCTGCTTCGCGACTCATCAAATTAAACCGTGTGCCAGAAACGAGCGCTAGGTGACTTTTGTCACTATAAGAATGCTGATGATAAGCATTGCAACTGAGTGATGGCGCCGATCCCATCGATGAGAGCGTCCATGGACGGTTGCACACTCACGTACTGCAGAGTGGATTATATCGGTCCGTTGAAGGCACATATATGAGGAAACGTGTTCAAACAATCTGATTGGATAGTTACCTGTTTTCAGACTCGTGTCATTAGAATGCAAGTAGGCAATTTCATACCTGTGGAATCCTTACTCATGGACTTGTCGAGCCCAAATATGGGCCGGATCACAGAAATGACATTGCGTGAACGTTTCACCAAACGATGGAGAAGAGCACAACACTTACCTTGAGTATTTTGGGGACGAGGGCAACATGGACATCTGCCCAAGTTACAGACCACCTCATAGTGGTTGCAGTCGGTGCGATTTCCATGTGGGCCAATGTGATACTCAGAATTAGGGACTTTGAATAACCCTAGAAGTCGTACTTGGATTGAAACCTCCCACGCAAGTAATAAGGCGAATACTTGGTACTGGCAGCAGTAAGCAATTGTTATACATGGATTGAGACGCCGAATTTATTGATGCACAACAGTATTAGAGAAATCACAGCCTGTCATTGGCTGATCTCACTAGCACATGCAACTCCATAAACTGCATGTTGATTGGTGGAATAGGGAACAGATGAATTGACGAATAACGGAAGGCAGAACACTAAGACCGTTCGTCCAATCCTGATATTGTATCCTTAACGCAATATTTGGATTGGCCGTCTATCAGATCTTTTGTTGTGTCGCGGTTTGGATAATCGGTGAATCGAGATTTCCATCACAGCGAAATGGTTTCCATCACGAAAGTGCCTGCAAGTGTACCATAAGACGCTAGAACCGTTTGCAGGTTACTTCGGGCAGAATAAGAGGTGCAGATGCCTCCATAGATCCGGTCTGTCGATGTCCTTCTTACAACCACCAGCCGACTTTTGGTGTTCAGTGTATTTTTCGTTAAAGTCTGCTGCGTTATTTATGAGATTGCTGAACATTGTTTGATCAGTGGTGGTAAGCGGCGCTACATGCAATTATCCTCTTCAAATAGAATGCGATAGTCATCTCTATTTCAACATCAGCGACCACTACCGTTCCCCTCATTATTATCCATTCTGAGCCTGTAGAAGTCATTTTCTTTCTATGATTCTTTTTGAATAATTTATAATCCCCATCGCCTCTTGATGCACGAACAGCCCTCTTGCTCCGACCCAATTATTGACCATTTGTTCGAGTGACCTCAATTCCGTTCAATCGTCGTTCACTACCGAGCAGTGCCTAGTTGTTGAATATATTGTACGGCCACATTTTAAGCCTAATCCCTGAGGACTCCTCGCACTCCAGATGAAAGAGCTAACTTGTTTCATACCATGACCAATTAGTTGATGTTCAATGATGTCTTTGTGGTGACACACGATATTATTTGTTCTGCTAAACACCCACTTAGAGCGATTCCCCGCACAATGTACTGAAAAGTCGACTGTGAGTAATTGTGCTACGTGAGAAAACAAATATAACTTCACGATAATACTTTCTTACTATGACCAGATTTACCGCATGAATGTCATATATCATTACGAATTCGGCAAATTCCAGATCCCCAGCATCGATAAGTAGAGCACCACAATGACCGTTTTCGAGTGACAGACGAATTCGAACAAGATTTGATCAAGGATACTTGGTTGCTCATTGGTAGGAAGTAAGATGTTCAAAACTAACAGCTACATAATCCGCATGTGACAATAATTATCAACAATAAAATTATGCTATAAGTACACTAGTTAGGAGGTAACAGGTGATCAAATGTTACAAGATGAACGTACAGAATTATATCACTAGTGTCGTTGATGTTTCGAACAGAACAGAAACTTTGCCCCCATGAAGTACGCCGGAAAAAGCAGGTCGAATTTGTGGTGCTTTCCGGACCAGTAGAACAATGTGAACAAATGAATGTGTTTGGTTCAGTTGCAAAACTAGAGGGGACTTATACGCAAAGTGGCAGTACACATCAGAAGCTACCGGGAAGGATTTTCTAACAAATTCCCTAATCAGGTGGTTCATGGAGTGTTGCTCACGCGTAATTTATCTCAACATTGCATGACCAGCAGAGCCCATAATGCATACTATTGGGAGAATGCGGAACAAAGTAATACAATAATCCGACCGCAATCAACATGCAAGATGAAGTGCACGCTTTACACAATGTACCATTTCCCCAAATAACTCATGTGTGTTGATGGACTTGTTAAACGGCGATTTGTTGATTGTGTGTACCAAAAAGGGATGTCAGATGACTGTGAAGTTTCGCAAAACTGGCATTGGATGTTAAAAGCGAGAGCAGCTTTAACGATGGACAGGACAATACCATCCACGCGATGAGCTAATTGTCGACAACAGTTGTCGGCTAAGTGGAACGTATGAAGACGTCAGATGTGGGCGGAAAAACACGCGTCGATTTTAGTCAAACACTGACAGTTGTACGTCAGTGAAAGAGCTGTTGTCTGTATTGGTCATCCTGGAGGTCATTTATTCCAAAGTATGATGAAAATTTATAAATATTCCGGAAGCGCGCTTTCAACTCCTAAATTTTGACAGCATGTGGTTCTTATTTAAACTGATTAGATGAAACGCATCATTTGCGAGATAATCTTAGTCTCACGAACGCTATTGCTAACATTCTATAATAAGTGGACTACAGTCCAAACTACCAGAAGTGTATTCCAAAATCCAGTAGTATTATAACTGTGGGTGACTTAAAATAATCCAATCAATTATTAACGATATCAAGGTCAGCGCAACGAAAGTTATGACATAGTAATCACCATACGTGGGAGGGCTTTCACGCCACTGTGCACTGTTTTTCACCTGCCACAGCACACTTATTGTTTACTGATTTGGGATCGTCACAAATGAACAGGCCATGTTGCGTCACAGAGTTAAACAATCTTTGTGGTCCGCAATTTGACTTACTGCAAATATTTGTACAAGCAAAATCTTCTTTTTGCTCAGTCTTTACGGCCTTAAGTCAGGAAGAACGACATATTTGAAACCGCAGTAGTGGTCACGGGCACGTCGATTTTGACAACCGTTAAAAACAGGAGTTCGATGTGGAGATATTCGCTCTAGTAAGAAAATGCACATCAAAGGTGGGCTTATCGGTGTTTCGTAAGGTGTTTCTTGTTGGAGGCACCGTTCTACACATTTCACAGCTGCCACACCAAAGTCTGGGGAATTCAGGCATCCCTGAAATACGAAATACATCTTACAGCTGTATTGGAAACCGAAGGGTGTTACTAAATATCTGATCATCCAACGAACACGACAAACAAGCAGCTGCAGATTCAAACGGCCTGGATTCTATGACGGCGATGGTGAAAGTCTGGATGTTAAAATACCTGAATCGTCTAGATAGGCGTTGAAAACAGCGTTGCATAAGCTTACACATGAGTACACATAGAGCCACCGATTGAAGCTAGATGGTATTCTAACCAAACCTTGAAATGTCCGATAATGCAAACACAAATACCAAAAAAAATGTAGCTATATTGCAACTGTTGCTGAAATAAACCGACAAAACCTACAAGCCCAAATGAAACTGCCTCAGTGGTAAATTATCGAACACCGACAACCAAGCGATCGAGCAGTGAATCAAGCGGTCATCTAGCTAGACTGTCAAGTTTACCGATAAGTAGTACACATATGCTAGAAAAACAAGTAACCAAGCAATTCCAGCACGGGGAAGAGCGGTTTGGTCCAAGGAAGATCGATGTAGACCAGGTGGTGACCACCTCTGGCAAAGCACGTACAGCTCGGAAGTAATGGAAAACCTACCCTCAGAGTGTACATGGAACTGGATACGCGGTCCATACAGGCATGCAGTCAACGTGAACAACGGCCATGTCCGCTGAGATCTCTGAAATCGCCACAGATCCATATCTGAATCTTGCGGTGCAAAGGGCTAATTGGAAGTGATTCTAACTTGTACAACCACATAACGCTGAGAAAATGTAGCAAGAACTGTAGCACTGCAATGAGGAAGACGACGGGAGCAGTTGAGGAATGGCTGGTAGTGGAGTTGAGGGATTTTGTTAACAAGATTAGTTTATCAAATCATGCGGAGATTATTCGACAATAAACTCCTTACTTTGAGTTGTTTGTCACTGACTGGCATTGACAGCATAACTCAGGCAAACGAATCGTGATTTTTACATCAGTTGATAAAATAGGTTTCGACAACGAAACTGGTGAATGACTAAGTTAGGACAACTTGTACCAACCTGTAACACAGTTAGAAGCTAGTAAGCCGACTGTCTCTGCCGAAGATCATCACCCATGTTGTCCATAGAGTCGCTGGAGAATAAACATGAACAAATTAGCCCCACAATGATCAAAACCCTGTAAGGTGTGCCGTGAAGGCAGGATCCTCACTCCAAGGGAGGTAGAGCAACACAGAAGTCCTAAATCATGGTACCAAAAACCACAAGATTTCCCTCTTATCCTTCAAATACACAAAATGTTCAGTGCTATAGACTATGGAGCCAAAATGCCCCATCTAATTTCGGAGAAACTCGCGCTGAACAGCATGCGGAAGAGCTCGGGGTTGATTAGACGCGAGAATCATGGGAAGACCCTACTACAGGACAGAAATACCGTAGGTGTTTGTGTAACAATCTCTGAGGTCTTCAATTCATATTTGCGGTTTCCTTCAACACCGTGGAGAATACGTTACCTCCACCTCTCCCTGTGACTACAACTACGTTCCTAATTCATATTTCCGTTGATGCAGTGGCCACACGCTCTCAGGTAGCTATCATGAAACCTTCCTATCTAACCTGTTTCTCTCAAGCACGGAGGGGAGGACATACCTCTAATTTCGCTTAATATTCATGCACTCTCCTCAACATCAGGTTCCTTCCCCCTCAGTGGAAAAATGCCATAACTAGGCCCCGCTATGCAAGAGGCTCGCGACAATACGTCAGCAATTATCATCCCATTAACCATGCTTCAATTTGTCCTAGGGTGTTGGGAAGAATAATGAAACGTCGCGCGGCTGAATTCCTATCATCACAAAATCTTATAAACCACTCATAACACGGGTTTGTCGACAAACGTTCTTGCATGACGTGTCAGCTGGAATTTCTTAACCATTTTACCAAATCAGCTGATTCAAGAAATGCGATTGTCACTAAACTGTTGGGCATGGAGACGGCTTTTGATCGTGTACATCATGAGCGTCTTCTGACTGAATTAGTATCTTTCGGTGAAGGTGATCCGTTGCTCAGCTGCTTTGATTCATATCTTAAGGGCCTCACACGAACAGTGAAAATAGAAGATTAAACCTCAACACCCAGACCAGTCACCAGTGGAATGATTCAGAGAGGCGTTCTGGGACCACTAATATATCTTATATATATATATATAT